>CM035841.1:22624563-22854811 GCA_020510985.1 Pholidichthys leucotaenia
ACGCCATTTATTGGCGTTGACGAGTCACTGCGCCTCCGGGCCCAGCTCGCGGTAGTCTCGACAGGCCAACAGTGGTGAACTGGCCAGGGTCACTCTCACCGCTGACGGTAGGGTCCTGAGGAACAGGTGGGTGAAGATGAAGTGATCATCGTCGGAGTCTTTCAACCTCAACAGCTTCTCCATCAGGTCTGCCAGCCTGTCGCTCTCAAATTCAGTCAGCGCTAGGAGTCCCTCTGCTTGCTCCTCCACCGAGGGGGTGAAGTAACGGATGAGTGCAGCTTTCAACGCGCTGTACTTGTCGTTGTCCGGCGGCTGGTTGATCAGGCTCTCCACCCGCTGGGCTGTGTGGTTGTCCAGCTTTGCAACCACATTGTAGAACTTTGTGTCGTCTCTTGAAATCCTCCGGAGGCTGAACTGCGCCTCGACCGAGTTAAACCAGGAGTGCGGATTGTTCTGCCAGAAGTCTGGTAGCTGAGCCATGGCTGCATTCATTTGGCCGGCTCCTGACGAGTCTGGCTCGGGAGAATTACTTCTGCTCATGATACGTCTTAGGGTCACCAGTGTGGAGAAGGTGGAAGTGACGAAGCTGAGTTTATTTCACAAGTCAGGTTTATTCCATTATCCAACATATTCAAACAGCAAAAGAGGAAAAATTCCCCAACATCGGCCCCTTTTATACCCCAGGACATCAAAGCACACAGTCACATTGTCTTTTAATCCCAAGTCACAATGCGTCTTCTTCCAGGTCTTCTCACCCCCACCTAAAGTCCCTGGTGGTCAGGAAATCCCTCAAGGTCATCTCTTTGCATACAAAAGGCCACATTTCACATCCTCCTGTTACCCCTAGGAGGTTCAGTCCTTTTGTTCCTCTGAGACGTGAAGCACACAATAAACATACAATAATATACATGTGAAGCATATGAAACCTACATAGTTAGTTAGTTAATCCCTTCACACCTGAAGGTGTATATGGGCGGCGCCTATCTCCGTTTCTCTGACCCTAGGCCACACAGCTACTGTAAGTAGTGAAAGCTACAGCGGGGGGTCAGTCCTCTGGTAGCTCTGTGTGTAACTTTACTTTCCCCATTCCATTATGCGGAGCACCACGCTAGAAGGCAGAAAGCACCATTTTTATATGGTCTTTGGTATGACCCGGCCGGGATTTGAACCCCTGCCTCCCGGATGTGGGGCGGATGCTCTACCAACTGAGCCACCACTCCGGTCACATATGTGTCCCACAATTCTTTCTTTGTTTGCTGACGGCAAGTCCTGGGAAAACCCCTGTCAGTGCCTGGTATCATTGTAAAGCTTAGAAATCCTACTTTCTAAAAATACTCATTTTTGTGGAAGACATTACTCAGAACCTATCAAACGTGAATTTTCAAACTAGCCAAAAATATAAACAAAACCGGCTTGTTGCTGGTCAGTTTTTTCACACCTCCTACAAATTAAATATCATTTTGAAGGTCTTTCAATACTGAATATGAAAATGGCGTTACCTAAGTTTTGAAAATGTCCTGATTGTGACTCATTTTGCCAGCACAGGTCACATATATTGTTTAAAGAATAAATAAAATAAAAGATCACTGGTGGGCAGTAAGGTGTGGTTTAGGGGTTGACAGGAGATGACCGGTTCCTGGACGACAATAAGCACAGAAACAATTGTGAATGAATGAAGGAATGGCTTAACTGCTAGTGTCATCAAGCCACCTTTGGTCCTTATCAGGGATAACAAACTGCAGTAAAATAAGCTAAAATAACATTTAAGTGTTTGGTAAAGTGTTGGTAGATGAAGATTTCCAGTTGGTGTGGATAGAATTTAAAGAAATCAGCAATCAAAACTGGCTGGATCAATTGACTGTTAAGCTAACTCCAGGTGGCCTGTCTGTCAGCCTCCACACTGAGGCGAGTTCTTATGTGGTTAGACAGACCAACTCCAACCATCTATCCAAGCTAATGCCTAAACTTTGATGTACCATCATAGTGTAAATACACCAAAATAAGCCAGAGTAATGGAAGATACATTACAGGGAATTGATTTTTCCGCTAATTCTCGGAATTCCGCTTTTTTTTATCTTCCAGGAAGATAAAGTACGTTAAGTACGTTAGCGGCTTGTGGTCCACGAACGCAGTGAAGGTGCGCCCTTTCAGCCAGAACTGGAAGTGGCGTATGGCCAGGTCATCAACATCGGCCTCCGTCGGTCTATGATGACCATGGGAGAGAATCCTAGATGTCTACTCTGCTGGAACAGCACCGCCTGTGGCTGAACAGGCCAATGCGCGAATGGCAGTCCCTGTCACACAGGTCGCACTTGTGGATGGTCTCCATGCTGCTGGGTCTGTGGCAGTTCTTCCTGTGGGTCCTTTTTTCATCTGCTGCAGCAGTCAGTTTCTCTTCACCCACCTTGAGCTGCCTGGTCAGGGTGCCTCTCCATTTGGAGCAGTCCGTTGCAAGGTCCTCCCAGCGCTCTGTGTTGATCTCCAGGGCCTTCATATCTCTCTTGCAGACGTCTCTGAAGCGCAGCTGTGGGCGGCCAGCGTCTCTCCTGCCAGTCGCCAGTTCTCCGTAGAGGACGTCTTTGGGGATTCTGCCATCCTCCATACGGTGAACATGGCCTAGCCAGCGGAGCCTGCACTGCCTGAGTAGAGTAAACATGGAGGGAAGCCTGGCCCGGGACAGGACTTCTGTGTTGGGCACTTTGTTCTGCCAGGATATGTCCAGGATGCGGTGAATGCAGCGCAAGTGGAAGGAATTCAGTCTCTTTTCCTGCCGGGCATATGTTGTCCACGTCTCACTCCCATAGAGCAGTGTGCTGATGACGCAGGCGTTGTACACTGCCATCTTCGTCTTGACAAAGAGTTTGAGATTCTCCCACACTCGTGTGGTGAGGCGAGCGAGTGTGGAGGCTGATTTTCCAATCCTCTTGTCAATCTCTGTATCAAGGGAGAGGTTGCTGCTGATCGTGGACCCCAGGTACGTGAACTGATTGTTTCAGCTTGTAGTCGTCGATGGTGATGGTTGGTGGTGCTTCCGTGCCTTGCGCCAAGACGTTAGTCTTCTTCAGGCTGATGGTAAGCCCGAAGTCCATGCATGCCTGGGAGAAGCGGCCCGTCAGGCTTTGAAGCTCCTGCTGTGTGTGGGTCGCAACTGCAGCGTCGTCTGCTAACTGCATATCTCTGATTAGAGCCTCAAGTACTTTGGTTCTGGCTTTCAGGCAGAGGTTGAAAAGCCTGCCGTCAGATCTTGTATGCAGGTAGATTCCCTCTGTTGCTGTGCTGAAGGCATGCCTCAGGAGCATAGCAAAGAAAATCCCAAAGAGGGTTGGCGCAAGTACACAGCCCTGTTTCACTCCGCTGTGTATATTGAATGGCTCTGAGACGTTGCCGTCGTACTGCACCATTCCCTGCATGTTGGTGTGAAACGATTCGATGAAGCTTTGCAACTTTGGTGGGCATCCTATCTTTGGCAGGATCTTGAAAAGGCCCTCTCTGCTGACCAGATCGAACACTTTGGTGAGGTCGATGAAGGTGACGTACAGGGGCATGGTCTGTTCTCTGCACTTCTCCTGGAGTTGGCTGATGGAGAATATCATGTCCACCGTTGATCGCCCAGCGCGGAAGCCACACTGAGACTCGGGGTAGACACGTTCGGCAAGCTTCTGTGGACGAACAAGGACAACTCATGCGTAGACTTTGCCAACAATGCTGAGGAGGAAGATGCACCTGTAGTTGTTGCAGTCGCTTCACTCCCCTTTGTTTTTGTAGAGGGTGATGATCTTGGCGTCCCTCATGTCCTGTGGTACAGCACCTTCCTCCCAGCACTGGCAGAGGACATCATGCAATGGCAGCAGTAGGGTGGTCTTGCGGTGCTTGATCAGGTCGGGGTATATGCCGTCATTGCCAGGTGCCTTGCCAGCGGCCAAGCTATCAATGGCCTTGCTGAGTTCGTCAATAGTTGGCTCTGTGTCAAGTTCATCCATGGATGGCAGGCAATCAATGGCATCAAGGGCTGACGGTGTCACGGTGTTCTGTCTGGAGTAGAGGTCGGAGTAGTGTTCCACCCATCTCTCCATCTGCTTGTTCTTTTCTGTGATCATCTCCCCAGTGGAGGATTTGAGGGGGGCCGTCTTGCTCTGAGCCGGACCAAGTGCTTTCTTGATGCCGTCGTACATGCCACGGATGTTCCCTGTTATGGCAGCGGTTTGAATGTCTTGGCTGAGCTGAGTCCAGTACTCGTTGGCGCAGCGCCGAGCAGTCTGCTGAACTTCTCGCAGTCCTGAGGAGCTGGAGATTCTTCTCGTTTGGGTACTTCTTGTACTCAGCAAGTGCTGAGCGCTTGGCTTCAATGACGGGGGTCATCACGGTCGACTTGGCATCAAACCAGTCCTGTGACTTTGAGGTCTTCCTCCCAAAGGTACAGTAGCCAAGGCTGTGCAGTGGATGATGTTTCGCAGCTCTTCCCACTTCTGCTTTGCAGACTCTCCTTCTTGTAGTTCACCAAGTTCCTTCACAAAGGTGGAGGCAAACTGCTCAACAAGTTCTGGTTGGGCCATCTTGCTGGTGTCAATCCATGCCTTTCCAGGCTGTCTGGCATGGTGGAATTTCTTCAGCTGCAGCTTGACCTTGCAACACACCAATGAATGGTCTGTGTCGCAATCTGCACTCTGGAATGAGCAGGTGATTAGCACGTTCTTCAGTGAGGTGCGCCTGGTCAGGATCAAGTCCAGCTGGTGCCAGTGCTTTGAACGCGGATGTTGCCAGGAAACTTCGTGTTGGGGCTTGGTCTTGAAGAACGAGTTTGTGATGCACAAATTATGATGTGTGCAGAACTCGAGCAGCCACTGTCCGTTGTTGTTCATTCTGCTCACGCCAAATGGTCCAAGACAGGAGGACCAGGAGTCATGGTCAGCACCCACTCTGGCATTGAAGTCTCCAAGGAGAATAAGTTGTTCAGAGTTGGGGATGATCCTGACAGTTGCTGCGAAATTCTCATAGAACTCATCTTTTGCCTCTGGTGTGGCTGTCAGTGTTGGGGCATACACACTGACGAGGGTGACTGGGCCTTGAGTGGTGTTAAGGCGGAGGGTGAGGAGTCGTGCAGAGCCATTGCTGCCCGGTTCCACCATCTTCAGCAAGGTGTTCTTCACTGCGAAGCCCACTCCGTGTTCCCTGTGTTCGTCGCTGCCCTTTCCCTGCCAGTAGAACATGTAGTCCTTCTCTCTCAGTGTGCCTGCATCAGCCAACCGTGTTTCCTGGAGAGTGGCGACATCCACTTTCAGTCTCTTCAGCTCATTATTGATGACGGCAGTCTTCCTGGTGTCGCTGATGTCCTTGAGGTTAGCAGCGAGTCCTGTCATCATAGTGTGGACGTTCCAAGTTCCCAGTTTTAGAGTTGGTCTCTTTTGCTTTGTTGTCTTGCCTGGTGCGAAGGTTCTCAGCCTGCCGTTCGGACTTCACCTCATCCCCATGCACCCAATGAGGAAAGCAGGCTGTGGCGGGACAACACCTTATTGGCTGGGGGCTGCCCAGCTTGAGGCGGGTGGTAGCTGTCCAGTGAGATCAGATGATCCCTCCCACCATCGGGAACAACCCCTGGCGCCACGCTCTACGCCAATTGAGCAGTGGCTTATAACCGGTAACTGTCATTCCCTGTGTTTTGTCTATGCCAAAGGCGAAGCTGGAGTGTCCTCTCCAGTGGTCCGGTGTTCTACCTTCTAGCGTTGGGCGTTGGTAGGATTCAAGCCTGGGCAGGAAGATATGGAAGACAAGATGTTGCCCATATAGCATGTCCCCCCTCTCCATGTCACTGATGAAACCAAAGGAACAGTAGGGCTGCTACAGTTTGGCACCAGCGCCATCGCAGGAGCTGCCAGAACTATGTTGAGCACAACAGAGAACTGCCTTAGGGACTCCGACTCCGGATTTTTCCTCAGGGTTGACTCCCAAAGCCTTTCCCGTGACCGGGTATGCCGCAAGGCAGCGGAGGTTTGAAATCAGGGTTTACCATCCTCTAGATGGGCTACCTTCCCAGGTTAACAGGCCACCATCTACCCAAAGCATCTGGTTTTAAGGCGCCAGTAATCCGCCCTCGCCCCTTCTCCTATTAGTAAAAGCAGTTCCGCCGGGCTTAGAAACTAAATCACACGAGCAGGCTAGGAGAGCCAGAAGAGCCTCCTAGGAGGCTAGGAGGTGGAGAGCCAGTAACTCTCTGTCGAACACGCTGTATTTATGCTCACTGTCGTGCAAAGACCTGCTAAAAAAGGTGAGCAGCTGCCAAGAACCGGCAACGCATTGCTCCACAACGGCCCCTATGGCCATGTCCGAGGCGTCGGTAGTGAGCGCTATCTGAGCCACCGGGTCTGGGTGTGCCAGTAGTGCAGTGTTTGCCAGAGCTGTTTTAACCTCAGAGAACGCCTGCTCCCGCTCAGGAGTCCAGTCTACTCTGTCCGCCGGTTTCCGTTTCTTGATTGCGGCGTACAACGGCTGTATGAGCTCGGCTGCGCGGGGGAGGAAACGGTTATAAACGTTAACCATCCCCAAAACTCCTGCAGCGCCCTGAGATTGATGTTGAGGAGAAACAAATAGCAAAACAATTTAGTTAGATTACTTTTATGATTCAAAACAGTTTGAAATTGACAGTGCACAGTGGACATTAACTCATAACTTTTGAATATTTCTAAGACTTAGCTACATCAGTGATTGTGCAATATGAACTGCTCAAGACTCAATGGAGATTGAAACTGGTGATCTGAAATGAATGCTGAAATTATAAAAAGTAATGGTATGTTGGAATTTTATTTATATTATGGAAAAGATAAAATTAACTGATTTTGATTTGATCAAGTGTTAAAGCATGTGATGGATAATGCTTGTTGGAATATTTTAGGACTGCTATCTTCTTGGAACATCAGTCAATATTATACAGTAATAAGTGGCATTCACCTGTTTGTTTTATGTCATTTAAGCACAGTTCTGGTACTTAAAAATCATAAAAACCCAGGGTCTTCAGGGGGCTTCGCCCCCCTTGCCCCTCCACCAGGGCTCTGCCCCAGACCCCGCTGGGGGACTGCGTCCACCAGACCCCCTGCTGAATTTTCAAATAATTTCCCCAACCCCAAATCACATCCCTGACATTAGTGACTGTGGATTAGCAAACCAGATGGAAACAGATGTTTGTTAGAGTGACTGGAATTTAAAGAATATGATCCAAATTGCACTTGGTAAGATGACTCCACAGTAGCACTTTTTAGCTCTGGAGAAAAAGAGTTGGGCTCAACCTCTGAGTGGGAACTGAAACGTCACAGTCAATAATACAGAGATGGTTGTAACTGAGGACTGCATCATTTGTCAGTTACCTTGGGGAATAGAACAGTGAATTACAAAACTGGCTTCTGATCCTTCTTTCAAAATGTTAAAATATATACAGTATATTTGTGAATGATGAGAGATTTTAATATCTTTACTGGAGTCATATGACCCAAGAAAACATGTTAAAAGGTTTAAACCCACAAACACCATGTTTGAGTGAATGGGACTTTTAAAGACATCAAGGCATTTGCACAGAAAGCATATTTTTAGCACTTGTTTGTGACATCACAAAATCCACTCATTTCCTAAGGAAAGCCAGTTAAGTTTTTGACATTACAGTGCAGTAATGGTATTCAGTGAAGTGAAGTTTCAAGCAAACCATAGATACAAAAGTAGACACAAGTAGAGACAAGTTCCCTGGATATTGTCCACTATAGTTTTAGTGGTAGAGTGTAACAGTGTTTACAAGAATGGCTGTTGCAATTGAGTGTTGCTGAATGTTTTTGGCTCTAAGCTATTTTGTGAAACATTTTGGATAAAACAACAATAAAAGATGGACAGCAGCAGGAAAGAGTGGTCATTGAGTAAAAATTATATAAACAAAACAGTAGCTCAAAACTACTTGTATTGCTTTATTAATTAGAATCTTTTAATCAACAGCAGATTTGGTGCTTGACAATTTTAGACCGTGCAGCAAAAGTAATTTGTTATTTACCCTTAAAGGTTAAATTCCAGCATCGTCTTAGTGTTCCACAGAAAAAGGAGAAACAGGAGAAATGTATGGCTATGTGACAAAATGGTACATCCCCAAGGGCATTTTTACATATTTTCCAATGTATTTTTTACAAACAAACTTTGAAACCTCTTTAAAACCATGCTTATTAGGGCTGTATGTTCATTAGAGAGCTTTTTTTTTTTTTTCTGGTGGAAGCATTCTATGTAGTCAAGCATTCAACACAGCACAGCTCTCTAAACAGCCAACCAGAATTAGATTAAAAGGATACCATTATCAATAACTGAAAGCAAATCATTGGAGGGATGTTTGTTTTCTTACCAGTCTTATTGAAAAATGCAAAGACAGTAAGTGACAGCTCAAGCTGTTGCTAGGACATAACAGTTTGTGGTTAAGCACTCTGGAAAAAAGAGCCAAACATTTACTTTAAAAAAGTGCCATCTGTGGACACGCAAGCCGAATGAAGGTGCTATATTTTAACAGAGCCAAATGGAAACCTAGCATACATATTTTCACATGGCATATCAAAACATTAAAAGGTATTTGTCAGCAAGGGAATACACAAGGATTCTGAATATCCAACATTACTGAGATTTCACTACTAGGTACTAATGCCTGTCTCTTTCTTTTATAGATCCTAGTCCGGGATCAAGCCAGGATGAGATGCACTTGAAGAGGACAAAAAGAGGGCAATTTAAGACATTCAAAGCAAAGGGCAAGTAAGCAAAAGTGCAATAGGTGAATATAACCACAAAAGGTTGCACTAAATTAAATAAAAAATGTGCCACAAGTAGACAGGAAAGCATGACCAGGATAATGAGAGTGTTTTATTATTCTCTGGGGTGATTGGAGTGATGACTGTAGTGAGCAGAAACCTATAAACGGGGTAGGGTGCAGGCTAAGCTCCATGATATGAGCGTTTTAACTTGTATACTTACAGTGGGGGGAAAAAGTATTTAGTCAGCCACCAATTGTGCAAGTTCTCCCACTTAAAAGATGAGGTCTCCAATTTTCATCATAGGTATACCTCAACTATGAGAGACAAAATGAGGGGGAAAAAATTCCAGAAAATCACATTGAAGGATTTTTAATGAATTAATTGGTAAATTCCTTGGTAAAATAAGTATTTGGTCACCTACAAACAAGCAAGATTTCTGGCTCTCACAGACCTGTAACTTCTTCTTTAAGAGGCTCCTCTGTCCTCCACTCGTTACCTGTATTAATGGCACCTGTTTGAACTCATTATCAGTATAAAAGACACCTGTCCACAACCTCAAACAGTCAGACTCCAAACTCCACTATGGCCAAGACCAAAGAGCTATCAAAGGACACCAGAAACAAAATTGTAGACCTGCACCAAGCTGGGAAGACTGAATCTGCAATAGGTAAACTGCTTGGTGTGAAGAAATCAACTGTGGGAGCAATTATTAGAAAATGGAAGACATACAAGACCACAGATAATCTCCCTCCATCTGGGGCTCCACGCAAGATCTCACCCCGTGGGGTGAAAATGATCACGAGAATGGTGAGCAAAAATCCCAGAACCACATGGGGGGACCTAGTGAATGACCTGCAGAGAGCTGGGACCAAAGTAACAAAGGCTACCATCAGTAACACACTATGCCGCCAGGGACTCAAATCCTGCAGTGCCAGACGTGTCCCCCTGCTTAAGCCAGTACATGTCCAGGCCTGTCTGAAGTTTGCTAGAGAGCATTTGGATGATCCAGAAGAGGATTGGGAGAATGTCATATGGTCAGATGAAACCAAAATAGAACTTTTTGGTAAAAACTCAACTTGTCGTGTTTAGAGGAGAAAGAACACCATACCTACTGTGAAGCATGGGGGTGAAAACATTATACTTTGGGGCTGTTTTTCTGCAAAGGGACCAGGACAACTGATCCGTGGAAAGGAAAGAATGAATGGGGTCATGTATCGTGAGATTTTGAGTGAAAACCTCCTTCCATCAGCAAGGGCATTGAAGATGAAACATGGCTGGGTCTTTCAGCATGACAATGATCCCAAACACACCGCCCGGGCAACGAAGGAGGGGCTTCGTAAGAAGCATTTCAAGGTCTTGGAGTGGCCTAGACAGTCTCCAGACCTCAACCCCATAGAAAATCTTTGGAGGGAGTTGAAAGTCCATGTTGCCCAGCGACAGCCCCAAAACATCATTGCTCTAGAGGAGATCTGTATGGAGGAATGGGCCAAAATACCAGCAACAGTGTGTGAAAACCTTGTGAAGACTTACAGAAAACGTTTGACCTCTGTCATTGCCAACAAAGGGTATATAACAAAGTACTGAGATGAACTTTTGTTATTGACCAAATACTTATTTTACCGAGGAATTTA
Source organism: Pholidichthys leucotaenia (assembly GCA_020510985.1). NCBI lineage: Eukaryota > Metazoa > Chordata > Actinopteri > Cichliformes > Pholidichthyidae > Pholidichthys > Pholidichthys leucotaenia. The sequence goes on from CM035841.1 coordinate 22,634,954, forward strand.
CCAATTAATTCATTAAAAATCCTTCAATGGGATTTTCTGGATTTTTTTTCTCATTTTGTCTCTCATAGTTGAGGTATACCTATGATGAAAATTGGAGACCTCTCTCATCTTTTAAGTGGGAGAACTTGCACAATTGGTGGCTGACTAAATACTTCTTTTCCCCACTGTATGTGAGTGAATCTATAATAAATCTGGTGGCACCAGTATGTATTGCTGTCAAAGGCTATTTTGGTATTAACACAGTTTTATACACTGAAATACATTTGATCTTCTGTTTTAAAAAGGAACTATTTTTGAAATGAATAATGAGAATCTCTGACATAAACATGTTATGTGAAGAAGCCCAAATACTGTCATTTCTGCTGGAAAGCATAAGACAGTTTTATAAATTTGTATTTTGAACTGTTTTTAAGGCTATACCATCTATGTTATCTTCTTTGTAGACGCAGTCAAGAGAAAGATGAGAACTTGGATTGAAGCAGAGAGAAGTACTGTACAACAACTCTTGGAAAAATATATGGCAGAGCACAGAGTTCCAGGAAGATCACTGCAGGCGGTGTATAGGAAAAAAAGAAAGCCCTGGATCAAACATCATGGAAAGACGTAATGTACAGCACAACTGTCACTCTACACCTGGGGTCTGCTTCTCTAGAGGCGTCCCAAATATCAGTTTTGGGCTTCCAAAATATTTGGGAGTAATCTAATATCTGAATATTTTGGTATTGTCCTAACATTTTTTCTTTTTCTCTAAAAATGTGACATCTGTTGTAAAATTGTGAAATCTGCTTTCAGTTATACTCATTGTCTAATAAATATGCCATTTAAAACATTTCCAGCTTCACCATAAGAATTTTTTTTTAAATTTATTTCCTTTTTTATGTAATTTTGAAGGTTTTTTGCCTTGTATATTTGCAAATGTGATTAGGTAGATCTACAGTTTTTATATAATCACTTTACAAATTTTTGTGTATTTGCCATTTTTTTTTCTTGTGAATTTGGGAGGATTTTTCACCAAATTCAGGCATTTTAATATAGTTTTATTAAAAAAAAAATTTACAGGAAGAAAAAAAAGCTGAATATCTGAATACAGAATTTGAAAACCAAATACCAGTATAACAAACAAATATCTGGCTACCTGAATATTTTGGTGCAGCCTTATTCTCATTTTGTTTTGAATTAAAATAGCAACAAATAAGGCTCTTGTGCTTCCAATAATGATTGTTTACTTGGTATTACCTGATGTTCAGGTGATGCTGTTTGGCTAAAATTTTCTGAAGCCTAATATTCCAGCAGTGTTAAATAAATGGCTAAAGGATTTTCAATCAGCAGTTAAAAATGTACTGACCAATGGAAATTGAAGCTTTTTACATTATTAATTTTTTTCACATTGTCTAATTTTTATAAACTTGCACAAATAATTGCTTCATAACACCACCTGTGCCTTCTTACAAGAGTTTGATCAATGGTTGCAACATGGATTTTCATTCTGTTTTACTACAACCCTCAAGTGTCCATCCCTTGCATTAATCATAAAAGATTTTATTAATCCCACATTAGGGAAGTATGACATTACAGCAGCTCCACAGAAGTACACAGAACAATAGGAATACTAGACTGTAGTGAATTATTTAATTTAGACAAATAAAAACACTAAATTTAAATGTCACTAAAACATAAGAACATAGAATAAATGCAAATAAAATAAGGCAGTTAAATGATTACAAACATACTCAATAGCGCCCCCATGAAGTGGTCCTCACTCAGCTGGTTAAACACCTATTTTTTTCTTTTGTTTTTTCAAGAAGCTGAAGTGAAAACTAGAGTTAGGGTCCCACCTAGTGCTGAAATATAATAGCCAAGTATTTTTAAGAGTAGCAGAAAGGGTGGCCCTCATTTCCCAGGTTAAAAGAACCGGTCCTCACCCTGGTGTTCAGACAGGAATGTGTGTGTGTGTGTGTGTGTGTGTGTTACAACATGCAGCCGTGGACAAAATTGTTGGTACCCCTCTGTTAATGAAAGAAAAACCCACAATGGTCACAGAAATAACTTGGATCTGACAAAAGTGGTAAGAAATAAAAATTCTATGAAAACCAATGAAAATCAGACAATGCTTTTGAATTGCGGTTCAAAAGAATTACTTTAAACTCTTGCACTCCGTTGTACCACGGGCGGGCAAGTCTCTGCGTCCCAGAGCGCACGAGAGCGCCCTCGTGCGCTCTTGGACGCACGATGGAGCTGCAGAAGCTGCATTTCCATTCTTCCACTGCAGACATAGCCGTGAACAGATTAGATCATCTGATTGACCTCTCATTTGACTAATAAGAGCCTTGAATTGGGTTTCTGAAACCTTGAAGAACCAATGACTGAAAACCTAGCAAGAAGGACCCGCCTACCAAAGCTGTGAATGCAGTGAGCCAATTGAAGCAGAGAAGTTCGAGAGCTGTTTTTTTTAAGGCTGGGTGAAGACAGACTGCTGCTGCAGATAACAAAAGGACCCGCAGGAAGAACCGTCACAGACCCAGCAGCACGGAGACCACCCACAAGTGCAACCTTTGTGACAGCGACTGCCATTCGCGCATCGGCATGTTCGGTCAGGCGGTGCTTATTTTGTTTTTGTCCCAGCAGAATAGATATTAGGATTGTCTTCTATGGTCATCATAGACCGACGGAGGCCGACGACGGAGGCTGAGTGACACACACGCGTTTGCCAGTCTATTTTTAATTACTATTGTTATTTGTTTGGAAAAAGAGTTCGCCAAAAACCGCAATCATGGAAGCGCAAAACCGCAATAACGGAATTATGTTTTGATCGGGTCGCGAGACCAGCGTCGCGTTCGTCTGACAATAAGGAAGAAGTTTGCCAGCTCTGCTTCTGCTGTGAAGAGGTAAGCGTTCTAAGCTAAATTATTCTTTATCCCTGAAAATTGTAATCAAAATGACTTTTGACCGATCGGTAAATTACAGCTGTGCGTCATCGCTGCATGGCGGACCGTGGCGCAACGGGCGATATCTGTCCTCTGTAGCGAGGGGGGGGACAACCCCCCCACACACACACACACAGCCCTTAGTGTCACCTTTCATTAGAGCCCAAGATGAAGGTTCTATATTGAATCATTCAAAAGTTACAGACGTTTTTCCAAACTGTGCCGTTTGGCACAATTTGGCACAGTTCAAAAACGCCTGGAAACTACCTGAGGAAAAAGCTGTGTAATATATTCATTTTTTGTGGTATTGTTACAAAATTTGGACCTCAGCTGCATAACACTTGGTTCTACATTTCTGTTGCATTTTCCAGCCCGGATCTGACAGCTGTGTGTTATTTGCAAGCATTTGTATCCAAAAAAACACCCAGGCCAAATTTATTTTCTTCAAGTTCACTATGTTTAGATGACTGTAACTCAGTAGCGGAGCACTTAGAGAGATTATGACTGTTTTGCCAAAAAATTCAAAGTGTTTTCTTTTAAATGAGACCAACTCCATGAAGATGCTGCAAAGGGTTGAAGAAAAGCTTTCAATTTACTTTGGGCACGTTATTTTTTGGCGTTTTTAGGGAAATTGACCGGAGTGCAAGGGGTTAAAAAACAAACTCATGAAACAGGCCTGGACAAAAATGATGGTACCCCTAGAAAAGACGTGTGACCATAGGGACATGTTCAACCAAGATGTGCCCTCTAATTAACATCACAGGTGTCTACAAACTTGTAATCAGTCAGTTGGCCTATTTAAAGGGTGACAAGTAGTCACTGTGCTGTTTGGTGACATGGTGTGTACCACATTAAACATGGACCAGAGGAAGCAAACGAGAGAGTTGTCTCAGGAGATTAGAAAGAAAATTATAGACAAGCATGTTAAAGGTAAAGGCTATAAGACCATCTCCAAGCAGCTTGATGTTCCTGTGACTACAGCTGCCCATATTATTCAGAAATTTAAGATCAACGGGACTGTAGCCAACCTCCCTGGATGTGGCCGCAGGAGGAGACGGATAATACGAATGGTAACAAAAGAGCCCAGAACAACCTCTAAACACATTCATGGTGAACTCCAAGGTCAAGGTACATCAGTGTCAGATCGCACCATCCGTCGTTGTTTGAGCCAAAGTGGACTTCATGGGAGACGACCAAGGAGGACACCACTGTTGAAAACAAATCATAAAAAAGCCAGACTGGAATTTGCCAAACTGCATGTTGACAAGCCACAAAGCTTCTGGGAGAATGTCCTATGGACAGACGAGACAAAACTGCAACTTTTTGGCAAGGCACATCAGCTCTATGTTCCCAGACGCAAAAATGAAGCATAGCAAGAAAAGAACACTGTCCCTACTGTGAAACATGGAGGAGGTTCTGTTATGTTCTGGGGCTGCTTTGCTGCATCTGGCACAGGGTGTCTTGAATCTGTGCAGGGTACAATGAAATCTCAAGACTATCAAGGTATTCTAGAGAGAAATGTGCTGCCCAGTGTCAGACAGCTTGGTCTCAGTCACAGGTCATGGGCCTTGCAACAGGATAATGACCCAAAACACACAGCTAAAAACACCTAAGAATGGCTAAGAGCAAAACATTGGACTATTCTAAAGTGGCCTTCTATGAGCCCTGATCTAAATCCTATTGCCTGTGTCAGGTCAGATTCTATCTGCTACTGGTAAACTATAACCCAGTACAACCTGTCTCAGTCCTAGCTATGGGTAAATAGCCCCACTGCCTTGTGGGTGTCTTGGGAAAAGTCAAAGGCTAAGGGAGTAAACCCTGACAGAAAATTCGGAGTGGAGCCCTAAGGCGGTCGACTGGCATAATTGTCATCTTCAGGCAGCTCCTGCATCCTGATCCGCCCCCAGCCGTCTTGACTCTGTCTTGCCACTGGATCCGGTGTCTCAGGACGAGAGAGTGAGGCTGATCCTGCACAAGTCTCCCTCACTTTAATCAAAGTTCCACGCAAGTCATGACATCACCACCTAGCCAACTCTAAGCCCTGTGGCGATGGGGGAGCAGCGAAGCAGCAGGTGAGGATACACTGTAAGCTGTAGTCGCAAACCTGCACACAGGCGGCTCAGGACAAGAGGTCGCTCTCCACTGAACCGAGACAGCAGTGAAGTTCGGCAGCCTCCTGAGCGACCGAGCAGCCCTTTTCAGCATCGCTCTGCTCGCCTCCTTAGCAAGAGGACGGGGCTAGAAAAGGTGCCCCAAACATAGCTGGTCTCACCTCACCCTGGTCAGCACACCGCGGCTGGTGGGGATCCCCAAATAGCGGTTGAAACACAAAGAGAAATAAAGCAAAGGTGTTCACCTTAGCATCATGGAACGTAAGGACTCTGCTCGACAATGCCAAAGCGAACAGACCAGAAAGACGAACTGCACTAGTGGCCAGAGAACTAGCTTGCTACAACATCGACATCGCTGCTCTCAGCGAGACACGTTTTTCAGACAAAGACCAGCTGACAGAAACCGGTGGTGGCTACACCTTCTTCTGGAGTGGGCGCAGCAGTGAGGAGAGGCGCGAGGCAGGTGTTGGTTTCGCAATCAAATCCATTCACGTGAGGAAACTAGCAAGCATTCCCGAGGGTCTGAACGACCGCCTGATGAAAATGCACCTCCCACTTGGGAAGAAGTCAAATGCAACCATCATCAGCGCTTATGCTCCGACCATGACAAACCCCGAAGAGACCAAAGATAAGTTTTATGAGGAACTAGACTCCCTCATTGCTTCAGCAAAATCTGAGAAGCTCATCATCCTCGGTGACTTCAATGCTCGAGTAGGGGCCGACCACCACGCCTGGCAGAGAGTACTGGGAAAACACGGCATTGGAAAATCTAACAGCAACGGACACCTCCTGCTCAGAATGTGTGCCTCTCATGACCTAGCCATCACCAACACCATGTTTCACCTACCTACACGGAACAAGACATCTTGGATGCACCCTCGCTCTAAGCATTGGCATCTCAATGACTATGTCATCATCAGGGCAAAGGACAGGCGGGACGTGAGAGTGACCAAAGCCATGTGTGGTGCCGACTGCTGAACTGACCATCGCTTGATCATCTTAAAAGATGAACTTCCACATCCAGCCCAAAAGAAGACCACAAGGCCAGAAAGTGACAACAAGAGTTTCAAGATCACATGCACAGCCGCCTGTCAGATCTCCAGCTCAACCAGTCAAGCATTGAGGACCAATGGGCATCCTTCAGGGACACCGCTCACTCGGCTGCCCTCGAATGCCTAGGCCCAGTAACCAGAAATCACCAGGACTGGTTCGACGGAAACAACACAAATTCAGCAGCTGTTAGATCAGAAACACTGACTGCTGCGGGCCCACCAGAATGACCCTACCTGCATGGCAAAGAAAGCAGCCTTCACCAACATCCGTAGTGTAATTCAAGCCAAACTACGCCACATGCAGGACTCCTGGCTCAGTGCCAAGGCTGACGAGATTCAATGCTTTGCTGACAGGTACGACACAAAGAGGTTCTATGATGCCCTGAAAGCTGTCTATGGACCTCAGTCCTCCGGATCATCCCCTCTTCTCAGTGCTGATAAGATAAGATAAGATAAGCCTTTATTAGTCCCACACTGGGGAAATTCCAGGATTGCAACAGCACCGGGATAGCAACACTCAGAGCAACAATCAGAAGGCAAGAAAAAACAAGAGCAGCTAGTATACATACATACATACAGACAGACAGACAGACAGACAGACAGACAGTGCGGAGCATTGTGGTTGGTGGATGTGCAGGAGAAAGTCTAAGCTCTCTCTCCGCAGATGCGGCGAGCCAGCTGGATGTCTTTGGGCATGATGGTGACCCTCTTGGCGTGGATGGCGCACAGGTTGGTGTCCACGAAGAGATCCACCAGGTAGGCCTCGCTGGCCTCCTGCAGAGCCATGACGGCGGAGCTCTGGAAGCGCAGGTTGGTCTTGAAGTCCTGAGCGATCTCCCTCACCAGGCGCTGGTAGGGCAGCTTACGGATGAGCAGCTCCGTGGATTTCTGGTAGCAACGGATCTCTCTCAGAGCCACGGTACCGGGCCTGTAACGGAGAGGCTTCTTCACTCCGCCGGTGGCCGGAGCGCTTTTTCGAGCAGCCTTGGTGGCCAGCTGCTTCCTGGGGGGCTTTTCCTCCAGTAGATTTACGGGCAGTCTGCTTGGTTCTTGCCATCGCTCTTTATTATTCTGTTGTGGCGGATGGTATAATAAGGCACGGCGAAGTGAAGTTTAAAAGGGTGTTTATTTCATCCTCCCATCACGAGAGCTTACCCCAGCGCTGTGGAACGCGCTGGAGCGAGCTCTCTGTCTCTAGTCAGCAAAACAGGCAATGCATGTGATCAAAAGAACGGTCGTAAGAGAGAGAGCAAGCGATATTCAGTTCACTTATATACCCAGCTAGACAATGCATGCATGGCACATTAGCATCACAGTACAGCAGGAATGCATGGGACATTTACATGAGTCACACATAACAATAGCAGGATTACTGGCAGGAAGGAGAGGCTGCCTATTGATACCAGTCCATACATCTCATTGTTCTGCTAATTGCTCCAGCTGAGCGCTCTGCTTGTCCCGAAGGCTGTGGGGGTCACCCCCCCAGAGGGCTCAGCTGGGGGCTGAGGCGTCGATCGTCCGGCTTTGGGAGCGAGCTGCGGGAAAAGTTCTGTGCCGGAGGAGGGGGAGGGAGGAGGGTGGGGGTAGCAAGTGCCGGCCCAGGACGGTGAAGTTGTCTGGGCCGCGCAAAAATTGCATGTGGATTCACGGTGTTGAGGGGCTGTCCCGTTGAACGTGGCGGAGATCCACAGCGGCTGTGAGAAGAAAAATTTGTCTCTGACTTGTCTCGCGGCTCAGTTCTGCAAGGCTGCGTAGCGACTGTGAGATAAAACAAAAGCTGAGGGACTTGGCGGGTTGACTTTAGGTGCGGGCGAAGCCCTAAAGCCCTCGGGGACAGCAGACGGCTGAATTCCCATTGTGCGCCGTGGCTGAGACCCATACAAAATCCTGTGTGCGGGCTGCGTGAGTGCTTCAGGTGTGAGAGCAGCCCTGAAGAGCCGTGTGCGCAGCAGCGGGGGACGATGTATAAGTCTGTAGAGCCGGCTTGTCTCTGGTGCGCGGCGCGCGCTGCGGCCACGTACCTTCCAGCTGCGCTGTTCTCATGCGGGGCTTCTGTGCATGGCAGGTCCGCTGTCGCGAGGCGAATCAGGGTCAGGGAGCTTGATGGAGATCAACGTCGTCGGCGCCGATGGTCCTCCCTGTCTTGGCTGTTGCTGTCGTTCGCTCGTGCCGGGTCATGCGGAGGAGCGGTGAGAGGGAGTAGACGATCTTTGTCCCTCGGCCGGTCCCAGCGTGGATGTGCAGATCTCAGGCGAGGGTCGCACAATGACGCTTTCTGCAGCTCTCCCAGTCGTGGATGATCTCCGAGGGAGCTCACCTGGTGTCGGTTCTGCGTCGAGGTCTCCCGTGTGGCAGAAGGGAGGGCAGTCCATTTGCGTCAGGCTGCTGCGTTCGCTTGTCGTCGGAGATACCGTCGGGGCTGCGTTCGTTGCGTGTTCTTGTATTCGGGGTTAACCAGTGTGGCGGATGGTATAATAAGGCACGGCAAAGTGAAGTTTAAAAGGGTGTTTATTTCATCCTCCATCACGAGAGCTCACCCCAGCGCTGTGGAGCGCAGTGGAGTGAGCTCTCTGTCTCTAGTCAGCAAAACGGGCAATGCATGTGATCAAAAGAGCAGTCGTAAGAGAGAGAGCAAGCGATATTCAGTTCACTTATATACCCAGCTAGACAATGCATGCATGGCACATTAGCATCACAGTACAGCAGGAATGCATGGGACATTTACATGAGTCACACATAACAATAGCAGGATTACTGGCAGGAAGGAGAGGCTGCCTATTGATACCAGTCCATACATCTCATTGTTCTGCTAATTGCTCCAGCTGAGCGCTCTGCTTGTCCTGAAGGCTGTGGGGGTAACCCACACTGTCTTATATTTCTTGCACGCCGCCTAAACTCCAGCCCGGCACCCGCGTCGTTTTCGCTTCAGTTCCCCGGTATGTCGAGTTTCTCCGTTAGCACCGGGTGGCGGTTGAGTGCTAGCTAGCTCTTCCCTGCTGTATCGTCTCCTGCTGTAAACAGAGGCTCTGTCTGCCGACTCAGGAGACCTTTGGGGCGATCTGTGTGTCCGTGATATATATAGAGTGAAAGGTGTGCCGGATCAGAAAGTTATCACCGGATCAGAAAGAAGACTTTTCCTAAAATCGACTGAGGATCGTCACTTCCTTGTGGTAACGTAACGTATCGTCACTTCCTGTTTTGCTGTCTGCCTGTGTGATTGCTCTCCAGCTATTAGCTATGGCTACTAGCTCTCTTTCCTCTCCTCTGGTGTGCTCTCTCTGTCAGATGTTTAGCTACACCTCTGCCTCTTTTAGCGATAACGGTAAATGTAATAAATGTTGTGTTTTTGAGGCGCTCGAGGCGAGGTTGTCTGATTTGGAATCCCGGCTCCGCTGCATTGAAACACCGTCTGCGCCAGTTAATCTCGACGGACGCCCATTAGCTGCAGCGGAGCTAGCTAGCTTAGGCCCCCCTGTCACCGGTTCCCCGGCTCTCCTCAGCAGCGAGGAGACTGGGTGGGTGACGGTGAGAAGGAAGCCTAGTCGCAAAGCCCCGGTTCACCACCAACCTGTTCACATTTCTAATCGTTTTTCCCCGCTCAGCGACACACCCGCTGAGGAAAAAACTCTGATCATTGGCGACTCTGTAGTCAGAAACGTGAACCTAGAGACTCCAGCGGTCATAGTCAAATGCATTCCTGGGGCCAGAGCAGGCGACATCGAGTCAAATCTGAAAATGCTGGCTAAAAGTAACTGTAAATACTCCACAATTGTTATTCACGCCGGCATTAATGACATCCGTCTCCGGCAGTCGGAAGTCACCAAACTTGATGTAGAATCGGTGTGTGACTTTGCAAAAACGATGTCTGCCACTGTAGTATTCTCTGGGCCCCTCCCCAATCTGACCAGTGATGACATGTTTAGTCGCTCGTCATCCTTGAACCGCTGGCTGTCTGTGTGGTGTCCTAAAAATGACGTGGGCTACATTGACAATTGGAGCTCTTTTTGGGGAAAACCTGGTCTTATGAGACGAGACAGCATTCATCCCACTTTGGATGGTGCTTCTCATTTATCTAACAATCTGGCATCTTTTTTATCCAAATTTCCAAAACCATGACTACTCAGAGTTGGGACCAGGAAGCAGAGTCGCAGTCTTACACGCCTCTCTGCAGCTCCTCTTCATCCGCCACCCCTCAGCTTAGCCCCTGTCTTCCTCATCAGAGAATCGTTGTCTGCTCCCTCCAAAGTCAATAAAAATATAATGCATAAGCATCCCAAAGTGATAAAGCAAAACATTGTTAAAACTCAAATTAAACATAAAGCCTCTAAATTGAATGATTTGGCCTCTGTTCCTCCTCATAATTTAAAAATTAAATGTGGTTTACTAAATATTAGGTCTCTAACTCCCAAGTCTCTGTTAGTCCATGATCTGTTAATTGATCATCAGATTGATTTAATTTCCCTTACAGAGACTTGGTTAGGGCAAGAGGATTATGTTGGTTTAAATGAATCAACTCCCTCTGGTTATTTAAACTGTCAAAATCCCAGAAGTTCTGGTCGTGGAGGAGGAGTAGCAACAATTTACCATTCCAAATTACTAGTTAATGTAAAGCAAAAAACATGTTATAATTCCTTTGAGGGCCTGGTCCTTAGTATTGGGCACTTTAGCAATTTTAGGTTAAACCCAATTTTATTTGCCATAGTTTATCGTCCCCCATCAACCTACTCAGAATTTTTATCCGAATTTGCTGATTTCTTAGCTGATTTAGTGCTGAAATCTGATAGAATAATTATAGTAGGGGACTTTAATATACATGTGGATGTAGATAGTGGCTGCCTTAATGGGGCATTTAATTCAATATTAGACTCGATTGGGTTTTCTCAGAAAGTAGGAAATTCTACTCATTACCTCCACCATACATTGGACCTTGTTCTGACATATGGCATAGAAATAGAAAATCTTGTAGTGTCTCCTCATAACCCTGTACTGTCAGACCATTGTCTGTTAACCTTTGATTTTACCATTTCTGACTATTTGGCTCCTAAAGAAAAATATTATTACAGTAGATGCCTCTCAGATGATGCTGTTTCCAAATTTATGCAGATTGTTTCCTCTATGCCATGTGTCAACACAACGGAAATAAGCTATAGACAGCTTGCTCCTTCTGTAATTGATAACATGGTGGATGGTGTTTCAGCTTCTCTGCATCAGGCTCTAGACTTGGTGGCCCCCTTAAAAAAGAAAAAGTCTAATCAGAGATTTCTAACTCCTTGGTTCAACACAGAAACTCGTAGCTTAAAACAGAAGACTCGTCAATTAGAAAGAAAATGGCGCTCTGCTAATTTAGATGAAATCTATTTAGCTTGGAGAAATCATCTTTTAATTTATAAAAAATCTCTTAGAAAAGCTAGAACAAGTTATTACTCTGCATTAATAGAAGAGAACAAGAATAATCCCAGGTTTCTTTTCAGTACTGTAGCCAGGTTGACAAAGAGTCAGGACTCTGTCAATCCTAGCATTCCCTTAGAGCTTACTAGTCAGGACTTTATGAACTTTTTCAATAATAAAATTTCATCCATCAGAGATAAAATCAATCAGATTCTTCCCACAGTTAACTTAAATACTGTAACTACTACAACTCCTTCTTTTGATGTCTGTCTTGATGAGTTTACTCCAATCGACCTTTGTGAGTTAGACAAAATAGTTTCCTCATCCAAACCTTCAACTTGTCTTTTAGACCCTATTCCTACTAGGTTATTTAAAGAAGTCTTCCCACTTATTGGTAGCTTTATTCTTCATATAATCAATTCTTCATTAACTTTAGGCCATGTACCGCAGGCTTTTAAAACAGCTGTAATTAAACCCTTACTCAAAAAGCCAACGCTAGATCCAGGAGGTTTAGCTAACTATAGACCAATCTCTAATCTCCCTTTCATTTCAAAAATCTTAGAAAGAGTTGTTGCTACGCAATTATTCGACCACCTGCAGGGAAATGGTTTACTTGAAGAGTTTCAATCTGGGTTTAGAATCCATCATAGTACTGAAACAGCCTTAGCGAAGGTCACTAACGACCTCCTCATTGCATCTGATAATGGACTAGTTTCTGTACTTGTCCTTTTAGACCTTAGTGCAGCTTTTGATACTATCGATCATAATATTCTACTTGATAGATTAGAACACTATGTTGGACTTAATGGAACTTCGTTGCAGTGGTTTAGATCTTATTTATCTGATAGGTTCCAGTTTGTTCATGTAAATAATGAGTTTTCTTTCAACTCAAAGCTTAGTCATGGAGTTCCACAGGGATCTGTGCTAGGCCCTACTCTTTTTAGTTTATATATGCTTCCGTTAGACAACATTATTAGAAAGCACTGTATACATTTTCATTGTTATGCAGATGACACACAATTATACCTGTCAATGAAGCCAGATGATAGTAATCAATTAGCCAAGTTAGAAGCCTGTCTTAAGGAAATCAAAGCTTGGATGACTTGTAATTTCCTGCTATTAAATTCAGATAAGACTGAAGTCATTCTTGTTGGTCCAAAAAACCTTAGAAATTCCTTTCCAAATCAAACTTTCAGTTTGGATGCAGTTACTCTTTCTCTTAATAGCTCTGTGAGGAACCTTGGAGTTATTTTTGATCAGGATTTGTCCATCAATTCACATATTAAATTTGTTTCTAAGACTGCCTTCTATCATTTGCGTAATATTGCCAAGATTAGGAGCATCTTGTCTCAGAGTGATGCTGAAAAACTGATCCACGCTTTTGTTAGCTCGAGATTAGATTATTGTAATTCTTTATTATCAGGTTGTCCTAAAACATCTTTAAAAAGTCTTCAGCTGATCCAAAATGCTGCAGCAAGAGTTTTAACAGGTACTAGAAAGAGAGATCATATCTCTCCGGTTCTGGCCTCCCTTCATTGGCTTCCCATAGAGTTTAGAATTAAGTTTAAAATCCTTCTTCTTACTTACAAAGCTCTAAACAATCAGGCTCCTTTTTATTTAAAAGATCTGATACTACCGTATTATCCTAACAGAGCACTACGCTCCCAAAATGCAGGACTACTTGTAATACCTAGAATCTCCAAAAGTACAATGGGAGGCAGAGCCTTCAGTTATCAAGCTCCTCTCCTGTGGAATCAGCTGCCAATCTGGATTCGGGAGTCAGACTCGATCTCTGTTTTTAAGATTAGGGTTAAAACCTACCTTTTTGATATAGCCTACAATTAGGGAGGGATCATGTGTTTCTGAACCCTCCCTTAGTTATGCTGCTAATAGGTTTAGTCAGCCGGGCGACCTCCAGTAATGCACTGGACCTCACTCCTTTCCTCACTCTCTATGAAATATTTTTTTTTGCTGGTCATTAACATTTGTTTGTTCTCTCCCATAGATTGAGTCCCTATCGTGCTGTTTGCTCTCTACATGTCTGTTCTTTTCATCTTCTCTGTCCCCTCACCCCCCAGCCAGTCGCAGCAGATGACTGCCCCTCCCTGAGCCTGGTTCTGCTGGAGGTTTCTTCCTGTTAAAAGGGAGTTTTTGCTCTCCACCGTCGCCAAGTGCTTGCTCACAGGGGATCACCTGATTGCTGGGGTCTTTCTGCAACTGTGGGGGTTCCCCCCTACAGTTGATAGTGCTATGAGATGACTGTTGTTGTGAAATGGCGCTATATAAATAAAGTTGAATTGAATTGAATTGAATTGAAGAAGAAAGATAAAAAGACTCAGAATTGAGCCGCTGTTGCAAAAGGCAGCCAACTTGTGTGGCGCCGGAACCGGAAGGTTCCGATGGTTCTATGATGATTGCTATATAACTGGTTCTATAATGATGGTTCTACCCTGCTAACAGAAAAGAAGCTGGTCCTGGAGAGATGGGCGGAACACTTCTGTAGTGTGCTCAAACGGCCTGCACAGATCAACCACGAAGCCACTGCTCACCTTCCCCAGGTGCCAATAAACTACGAGCTGGACATCCCACCTTCGGAAGATGAGGTCAGCAAAGCCATCAAACAGCTCTTCACTGGGAAAGCCCCAGGCTCTGATGCCATCCCTGCAGAAGTCTACAAGGCAGGCGGCACAACCACCCTTAGACAGCTCACCAGCCTGTACCAGTCCATGTGGAGCAAGGAACAGCTACCACAAGAGCTCAGAGATACCACAATTGTTCACATCTACAAGCGGAAAGGAAATCGCCAGTCCCGTGACAATCACCGAGGAATATCCCTTCTGTCCATAGCAGGCAAGATCCTGGCCCGCGTCCTCCTCAACCACTTGCTGGAACACCTGGAGCAGGGTCTCCTCCCTGAAAGTCAATACGGCTTCCCTGCAGGTCGAGGGACCACCGACATGATCTTTGCCACCCGCCAGCTCCAAGAGAAATGCATGGAACAGTACCACGACCTCTACACAACCTTTGTCGATCTGACCAAGGCCTTCGACACAGTCAGTCACGAGGGACTTTGGATAATCATGAAAAAATTTGGCTGCCCCTGCAAGTTCATTGCAATTGTCCGCCAATTCCACGATGGAATGACAGCCAGAGTCCTGGATGATGGTGAACCATCCGAAGCCTTTCCAGTGACCAATGGAGTCAAGCAGGCTTGTGTTCTGGCCCCGACACTGTTCAGCATGATGTTCTCGGCAATGCTCTCAGATGCTCTCAGAGACTGAGAGCTTGGCATCAACATCAGGTACAGGTGTGATGGAAGACTTTTCAACCTTAGGCGTCTGCAAGCCATCATGAAGGTGAAGGAGATGGTCATCAGAGATTTCCTCTTCGCTGATGACTGTGCACCCAATGCTGGTGCCGAGCAGGAAATGCAGTCGCAGATGGACAGATTTTCCTCAGCCTGTGACAACTTTGGCCTTACCATCAGCACCAAGAAAACCGAGGTGATGTTCCAGCCAGCCCCGGGAAACCAGTACCACGAGCCACAGATACAGGTAAATGGACAGACCCTCCAGGCGGCAGAGACCTTCACCTACCTGGGTAGCACCCTCTCCCGTAATGCCACCATCGACGCTGAGATCAACAACAGGATCTCCAAAGCAAGCAGCGCATTTGGGAGACGTATGTCAGACGACCGCATCCCAAAACAGCTCCTCGATGGAGAACTCGCCCAAGGGAAATGCAGAGTCGGAGGACAAAAGAAGCGCTTCAAGGACAACCTGAAGATCAACCGTAAAGACTTCTCCATTAACACAGAGTCCTGGGAATCGCTTGCTGCTGATCGCTCCTCCTGGCACAGTGCTATCACAACAGGAGCCCAAAGAGCAGAGGAGCAGCGCGTACAGCATGCAGAGCAGAAATGCCAGATGCGGAAGGGCAGAGCAACGAGCACCAACATCACAACCCCTTCCCACTTCTGTCCTACTTGTAGGAGAGGATTCGTTGCCCGGATTGGCCTCACCAGCCACCTCCAGACTCACCGCAGCAGCTCAACGTCAAATTGATGTCATTGGTCATCTTCGAGCACGAAGGACGAACATCATCAAATCCTACTGAACATCTGTGGAAGGAGCTGAAACATGCCGTCTGGAGAAGGCACCCTTCAAACCTGAGACAACTGGAGCAGTTTGCTCATGAGGAGTGGGCCAAAATACCTGCTGAGAGGCGCAGAAGTCTCATTGACAGTTACAGAAATCGTTTGATTACAGTGATTGCCTCAAAAGGTTGTGCAACAAAATATTAAGTTAAGGGTGTGGAGAATGTGGAAATGACGAGGCTGAGTTCATCTCACGAGTCAGGTTTATTCACATTCTCCAACATCATCAAAAAACAGAAAGAGGCAGAAACCCCCCAACATCTGTCCTTTTATACCCCAGGACATCAAAGCACACAGTCACATTGTATTTAATTCCAAGTCACAATGCGTCTTCTTCCAGGTCTTATCACCTCCACCTAAAGTCACTGGCGGCCAGGAAATCCCCCAAGGCCATCTCTTTGCATACCAAAGAACACATCTCACACCCTCCTGTTATCTCTTAGGAGGCTCAGTCCTTTTGTTCATCTGAGACGTGAAGCATACAGTAATATACATATGAAGCATATGAAACCCACATATGTGTCCCACAAGGGTACCATCATTTTTGTCCAGGCCTGTTGGTTAGCACTGCGGCAGCACAGTTTACCCTTGGCCGGGGGATTGTGGGGATCGTGGGTTCGATCCCAGCCCCCGACCAACAGTGATCTGTGTGGAGTTTGCATGTTCTCCCCGTGTTGCGTGGGTTTACTCCGGGATTTCTCCGGTTTCCTCCCACATGCCAAAAACATGCATGTTAGGTTAATTGGCTGTTCTAAATTGTCCCTAGATATTTGTTTCCTATAGGCCCTTAGAATAGAGGGTTAGTATTAATGAAAGCGCTTTGAGTGGTCTTTGTGACTAGAAAAGCGCTATACAAGTGCAGGTTAGTTAGTTAGTTAGTTAGTTAGTTTGTTTTTTAAAATAATTCTGTTGCACCACAATTCAAAAGCATTGTGTGATTTTCATTGGTTAATTTTCATAGACTTTTTATTTATTACCACTTTTGTCAGATTCAAGTTATTTCTGTGACCATTGTGGGGTTTTCTTTCATTAACAGAGGGGTACCAACAATTTTGTCCATGGCTGTATAACTTTTATCCATATATGAACTGTTTTAATACGCTGTGGAGTGTGTAAATGAAGAGGCAGCTTCATGTCAGACGATTTATTACACACTCACATCTCACAAGCACAGAACAGAATGACTGGTTACAGCAAGCGCTCCTCTCTATCTAACAAGTCACCTTCACAAGCTTCAAGGCACTTCCTCATACACAGCATGATATTTACACTACAATTCATTCAACCCCCTCTCACCCTCTTGGGCATTGTTCTCCCATGTGTATTCATTGTCTCTGTCTGAGGTGTGAAATAACCTGACTTCCATACCGAGCCCCCCCAGCATCTTAGATAGAACAATAGAATATCAGTCCACATGCTGTTTCGGCTTCAGTCTCCTCCCATATCTGCTGTAACTGGGGTTTACTGCCTCCGTGGTGCTGCTGTGCCGGTGGGGGGCTGCTGGGAGTGTGTCTGACTGCGGGTGAGCCGTGGTGGTGGTGGTGGGGGGTTTCGCTCTGTCCGTGTGGCTGCTCTGATGAATCGTTCCCCTGGGGAGTTCTCCGTGGGGTCTTCCACGCCGAGGGGCCCTCGCCAACAGCACTTGCTCATCCGCCACTACAAAGGCAGGTTTGAGTCTGTCTATGCATATTTTCTCCCATCTACCCCCCAAGTCTAGCACAAAATGCGTACCCCCTGTTTCCAACACTCTGAACGGTCCATCATAGGGTGGGCGCAATGGAGGGCGGTGGGCGTCGTGTCTGACAAACACAAACTCCGCGTTCTTCAAAGTTTAAGGCACGAAAACACGCGGAAAACAGTGGTGGGCCAGGCCTGGCAGTGTGCCTGTGTTTGCGCTACGCTGCAAAAGCTGAGACGGGAAGCAGTCCGGCGCGGGATTATCTGGCAGAAATTCCCCGGGCAGCCGTAGGGGCTGCGCAAAAACCAGCTCTGCCGGAGAAGCTTCCAGATCCTCTTTTGGTGCGGAGCGCAACCCCAATAAAACCCACGGCAACCTGTCTACCCAATTTGCATCCGTCAGTGAAGCCCTGAGTGCTGCTTTCAGTGATCTATGAAAACGCTCGCATAAACCCATTGGCCTGTGGGTTGTACGCGGTTGTGCGATGAATTGTAACACCCAGGCTGCAGGCCACCGCGGACCATAGTTCGGAAACAAATTGAGGGCCCCTGTCCGACGGGACTCCAAAACGCACCACCCATGCTGTTAAAAAAGCGCGTGCTACGTCTGCGGACGTGGTTGCCGCCAGTGGGACTGCTTCTGGCCAATGCGTGGTGCGGTCCATCACTGTCAGGAGGTGCGTGCACCCCTGTGATGGCGGGAGGGGGCCCACGAGGTCCACGTGAACATGGTCGAACCTCTTAGCCGGTACCCGAAACGGCTCCAAGGGAGCCTTCGTGTGTCTGTGTACCTTGGCTCGTTGGCACGCCACGCAGGCTGCAGCCCACTCATTTACTTGTTTGCGTAGGCTTGGCCACACAAATTTCTCTCCCACCATTTTGACCAATGGGCGCACTCCTGAGTGCGCCAGAGTGTGAACCGACTCAAACAAGCGGCAGCGCCACGCAACCGAGACCACCGGACGCGGGCGTCCCGTGAAGACATCGCAGATTAGGGGGGGGCATGCCGTCTTGCAGCACCCTGCTCTCCAGCCTTAACCCTGTTGGTCCAGACTGGAGCGCGCGCACGTCTGCATCGCTAATCTGCTCCGCAGCCATGGCTGAGTAATCTATCCCCACATAGACCGGGGCCACCACGGCGCGCGAGAGGCAGTCCGCCACCACATTTAGTTTACCCGACACATGCTGAATATCGGTGGTAAACTCTGAGATCGCGGCCAGCTGTCTCTGCTGCTGGCCCGACCACGGTTCTGAAACCTTGGCCATCGCGAATGTTAGTGGCTTGTGATCCACGAACGCGGTGAAGCTGCGCCCTTCCAGCCAGAACTGGAAGTGGCGTACGGCCAGGTGGAGAGCCAGCAACTCTCTGTCGAACGCGCTGTATTTACGTTCGCTGTCGCGCAAAGTTCTGCTGAAAAAAGCGAGCAGCTGCCAAGCCCCGGCAACGCGCTTTTCTACAACAGCCCCTATGGCCACGTCTGAAGCGTCGGTCGTGAGCGCTATGCGGGCCACCGGGTCCAGATGCGCCAGCAGTGCGGCGTTTGCCAGGGCTGCTTTAACCTCCGAGAATGCCCGCTCTCGCTCCGGGGTCCATTCGACCCTATCCGCGGGTTTCTGTCTCTTGAGCGCTGCGTACAATGGTTGCATGAGCTGCGCCGCGCGGGGAAGGAAACAGTTATAAAAGTTCACCATCCCCCCAAAAAATTCCTGCAGCACCCTGACCGTCTGAGGCCGGGGAAAATCCGCCACGGTGCGCACTTTGTCAGGCAGCAGGATCCCTCCTTCCGGAGAGACGTGGTGCCCCAAAAAAATCAATCTCCGTCACGCAGAACTGGCATTTCACCGGGTTGATTATTAACCCGTGCTCCTCCAACCTCTGGAAAACCGTCCTGAGGTGGGTTTTGTGTTCGTCTTCGGACGCACTGGCTACCAGGATATCGTCCAGGTAGACAAGCACAAACAGGAGATCGCGCAGCACTGCATCCATCATGCGCTGGAACTTTTTTTTTTTTTTTTTTTTGTTACTTATTTGTACCCGTAGGTAGATTTGGTTTGCAGTCTGGTGACAAGCCACCGGCTGCTGGTCGCTGCGTGCACGAGCGCCCTAAACCTACATGTTTTTGGTATGCGGGAGGAAACCGGAGAAATCCCGGAGTAAACCCACGCAACACGGGGAGAACATGCAAACTCCACACAGCTCACTGTTGGTCGGGGGCTGGGATCGAACCCACGACCTCATGATCCCCGCGATCCCCCGGCCAAGGGTAAAACTGTGCTGCCACAGTGCTAAACCACTGCGCCACCGTGCAGCCCAACGTGGAACGTCTGTGCCGCTCCTTTTAACCCGAATGGCATGCGCAGGAACTCGAATAAACCGAACGGAGTTATTACCGCTGTTTTGGGTATGTCCTAAGCGCGCACTAGGACTTGATGGTAACCGCGGACCAGGTGTATTTTGGAAAAAATGCATGCTCCGGCGAGGTGGACGGAAAAATCCAGTATGTGGGGAATCGGGTAGCAGTCGTGTGCTGTGGCGTTGTTCAACCTGCGGAAATCACCACACGGTCGCCACGATCCCTCAGCCTTAGGGACCATGTGTAGCGGGGATGCCCATGGGCTGTTCGAGCGCCTGATGATGCCCAACCTTTCCAGGTTGGCGAACTCCTCGCACGCTATGGCCAGTTTAGCTGCGTCCAAGCGCCGAGGTCTTGCAAAAACGGGTGGCCTGGTGGTGGTGATAAAGTGCTCCACCCCGTGTTTAGCGATGGCCGCCGAAAACGTTGGGACCGTGAGTGCTGGAAACTGAGTGAGCAGTGCGTGGAACTTACCGCCTGGAGCTGTGACGTTGGCTTGTGCTGTTGGCTGGGTCACTCGAGCTATACAGGGGAGAGAGTCAAAGGACAGTGCATTAACCAGGCGCCTGTTAGCAACATCAACCAGTAAACCATGTGCACACAGAAAATCAGCCCCCAGGATATGGTAATTCAGTGCTGCTACGACAAAAGTCCACTCATATGTACGGCCGTGTAGAGATAAGATCAGTGTCCTCTCACCAAAGGTCTTAATTTCTGAGCCGTTTGCTGCCAACATCACGGGGCCGCTAGGTCCTGCCAGCCAGTCGGCGTAGGTCGGCAGGATAAAGCTCTTCTGGGCTTCGGTGTCCACAAGGAAACGCCTCCCCGAGCGTGTGTCTGTCAAGTAGAGCAGCTTGTTCTCTTCACCGAGGGTCGCAGCTGCTACCGACCGCTGGCCTCGGCATTTTCCCGAGCGCTTGAAGTCGCACACATCTGCGTGCGTTCTCTCCGAAGCAGCGGTGGTAGAAACAGAGCGTGTCTCTCTGGCGCTCCTTGGCTCCCGCTGCTGCTACCGTCGGTGGCTCCTCGCCTCCTCTGGTCGTCTCGCTGGGCTCCGCCGCTGTCACGTTGACTGTGATCACCCTGGTGGTGAGGATGATCCTGTCTGCCTCCTGGGCTAGCGCACGGTAGTCACGCGCGGCCAGCAACGGCGAATTGGCCAGAACCGCTCTCGCCACTGTTGGAAGGTTCCAGAGGAAAAGGTGGGCAAACAGAAAGTGCCCGTCGTCCGTGCCTATTAACGCCAGCATCTTCTCCATCAGGTCTACGGCCGACCCATCTCCTAACTCGGTCCGCGTCAGGAGCCTCTCCGCTCTCTCACATTCCGAGAGCGTGTAGCGCCGGGTGAGCGCAGCCTTGAGCGCCTCATATTTGTTGCTGGCTGGTGGCTGATCGAGCAGGCTCGCTACCTGCTGGGCTGTGTGGGAGTCCAGTGCTGCTACCACATGGTAGAACTTGGTGTCGTCTGCCGTTACTCCCCGGAGGGCGAACTGGGCCTCGGTGTGGTGGAACCAAGAGCGCGGATTGTGCTGCCAGAAATCCGGTAGCTTGACTGAAACTGCACACGCGTTGCTGGGGGTTCCAGTCCTGGCTGTCTGTGGAATGGCTGCTGCGTCTCTGGGGCTTCCCGACCAGGCCGGCTCCGGGGTTCTCGCCTCGTGTTCCATAACACATCTTGGGTCACCAGTGTAGAGTGTGTAAATGAAGAGGCAGCTTCATGTCAGACAATTTATTACACACTCACATCTCACAAGCACAGAACAGAATGACTGGTTACAGCAAGCACTCCTCTCTAACAAGTCACCTTCACAAGTTTCAAGGCACTTCCTCATACACGGCATGATATTTACACTACACTTCATTCAACCCCCTCTCACCCTCTTGGGCATTGTTCTCCCATGTGTATTCATTGTCTCTGTCTGAGGTGCGAAATAACCTGACTTCCATAATGCTATATTAAAGGGGACCTGTTGCGGTGGTCTAAACGCATTCCACTTGAAAACATTAGGCAAAGTATTCGTTATTTGGTTAAATAATTGTTGCCAGCCATCTACCACCAGAGAAATATGCAAATACGACCGCCGGCATGGCCAGCCAATGAAAACCATGCGCGCAGCCATGACACATGCGGATATGACGTCACCACGTTGCTACTGAAAAGTCAATACTCCACCTCTACCAGCGACTAGGGTGCTTTTGTCAGTGTTTTTGTTCTATTATGGCTGAATTGTCGGACTCTGAGGAAGAATTCGGTCAACATGGCTACAGGTTTGAGCCAGAAAGGTCTTCTGAGGGTGAAAGTGATGAAGTGGTCCTCACACACAACGGAATTTCGTCTGAAAGGAAACGTCTCAGCCCTGTTCCGAGGTTGCGCAACCACTTTTCCGCTACGATCTTCCGACAAGGTGTGTTGGGTTTGGGTACACAAAAGAAGTGTTTATCTTTGTTTTTTCGCTTATTATTGAAACATCCAAAGGCTTTACATTCCACCATGTTGCGATATCCATATCGCATTGTATGTTTTTGTTGTTACAATGCTGATCTGTATATACTTTTAGCGGCGAGGGAAGAGCCCAGCGCCGAATCCCCGGCCATCTGGCGGCCGTTACGACCTCAGATCAGACGAGACGACCCTCTGAATTTAAGCATTTATTTATTTATTTTCTACTCGTTTTAGTTCTGCATTTAATATGAACCCTGAGTTTGAAATAAACGTTTGAATTTGAATTTGAATATCCCGAAAGCCACTGCTCATCCGGGCACTCCAGGCTCAGCCAATATTGATCCAGATCGTGGTATCCACGCTACTACGTCACAGGAAGCGTCCTGGCAGGCCATGTAGCCGCAAGTATGGCTGCGCCCATATTTTGCTGACATAGCTGAACCAGCACTTCAGCAATGGATTTATATCGCAGTGCTTTGAACTTGAACTTAAACTTGAACTAGAACGTGAGACAGGGGCTCAATATAATATCTTTTTTTCACGACCACCACAGGTCCCCTTTAACAAGCTGTTTGATATATCTATTGTATTTTGTGTTCCAAGATAAAGTTTTATGTCACAGTGACCAGCTAAAGGGTTTCATGCTCTCACTGCATCCCCCCTTTTCTCCTCTCCTGAGTAGATTGCTTGATGGCCTTGAAGCCCTGTAGTTATGCAGCTGTTGCCTTATCATATATACCTTTATTTTTTTATACTTCATGTTTCACTTATTGCAATAATCCTAAATGGGGTGTTAAATTGATTTAAAACTCCTTAATACTATCAAAGTTTGCATAGAGACTCCTACTATTAATATGTATTATTGTCAATGTCTGATCCGAATTCATAATTCCATTTAATTGTTGATCATACTAAGCACACTTATTGTTAATATGATTACAATAATTATTGTTAGGGTCAATATCTCTTAAAATGTCTTGTGGTGGTTGTTCAGTATTGGCAAAGGTTTCAACTTCAATTTAGTTTTTTTTTTTTTTTAGATTTAGTATACTTTATTGATCCCCAGAGGGGAAATTGAGGGTCATCCACCACCTGGATGGATGAAGCAGCCACGATACGGCGCTATCCCTTAACCATTCACACACACATTCACACCTAGGGCCACTTTAGAGTCTCCAATTAACCTAACCTGCATGTTTTTGGCATGTGGGAGGAAACTGGAGAAATCCCGGGGTAAACCCACACATACACGGGGAGAACATGCAAACTCCACACAGACCACTGTTGGTCGGGGGCTGGGATCGAACCCACGATCCCACGATCCCCCGGCCAAGGGTAAACTGTGCTGCCGCAGTGCTAACCACTGCGCCACCGTGCAGCCCAATTTTGCCCAATAGCCCAATAATTTACCCTAATAAACTTCCACTAGTAAATGAGGAAAAGGAAAAAAAGAAGAAACACTAAGGAAAAAAGAACATAAAAATCTCCACTCATAACCTTACTGCACTATTATTCGTACATCATAACTAAGGTTTAAATTTATCTAATTCCTCCCTTTCTCTAATCATTACCTTACATTTCTTTGTCCATGTTGACTGTACTTTCCCATTTTCTGAGAGCCCTTTTAAATTTCAAAAATTTTATGAAGTGTATATTTATGTTATCATATAACTTTTTGCATCTTTTTGCATCTAATTAGAATTTTAGTGTTACAAAGGTAATGAATCACGGACTTCTGCCAATGTCCGAGTTCCTGGAGGCACATTGCATTTGATAAAGTGGGACTTGGGCCAGTACCCACTTCATTTTTGTAAAGCAATTTTAATAAATGTAACAATCTGTATTGTCTTTGTAGTAGATTCTAAATCAAGTCCCACAGTAAACACAAATTCAGCACAAATTGGACTTTCCTTAGACATTTGGAACTTTTCTCATAAATTTGCATGGTTTTCTTCCTTATCAGTTTACCTTGTTCCTTAAACATATTTCCTTTACAATAATCTATAAATATTTCCTTAAATATCTGGAAATTTATTGATGTAACTTTTAACTTCTCCTATTGAATGTTATGATTTCATTACCAAGCGGTTTCATTTCTATTTTTCTCTTCATTATTGATCATCTATTGATAATTTTTATGTATTATCTATTTTTCTAAGGATTGCTAATTATTTTTGTTAATTAATTTCTTTGATACCCCCTTTTTTGATGCATGGAGACGCACATGCAGCCAAGTTACAGGGTATTTGCTTGATTCTTTTACTGAAAGGAAGTGTGTTACCACTTTTAATTTAGATGAAAATTTGTGAGTAGTACAGCTCCTTCAAAATGAGATTTCAATAATCATGGCTTCTTTTAGGACGTCCCTTGAACTAATTTACAAATTCCATTTAAGAAAAATAAAATAGCTGTCTGTGCAGATTTGATATGCTTTAGCATTGATAAATAAGGTCAGTTTGTCCAAGTGAACACAGATAGGTTGAATTTGTATAAATGAATAAAGATTGCGTCACACTCCTTCAGTCAATGGAAAGGTGGGCATATTGCCTAATTAGAATTTGGCTTAATTTTGTACAAGGAATGCCTCATTTTTACACTCCTTGGTAAATTATGGGGTGGAATGTAGTCCCGAGGCCCAGCTTGGCCACGGCTGAGCATCAGGAAAACACCCTCCTCATTACTGTCACATTTCTGAAATATGATGTTGGCACACCATTATGTGGTGAGTAACATCAAATGTATCCTGCAGTGCAAAATCATATAAACATTACATTTGTAAAGTCAGAGTCATTTAAATCATTATGCTTTATGTCATTTACACCGTCATGCAAAGTCATACTTAGCTTCAAAAATGCTTATCAATTTAGGGGGCATTTCTCCTAGGTCAGTCAATGTCAACTACTGTTTTTTTATTATTTTATTACATATTGCATATGTCACCAAAGATTTATTAAATTAAAAGGTAATGATGATGTTATGATTCCTTGTTAATTTGGCAAATTTAATTCCTGGTGAAAGCTAAAAAAAATTTTTTGATTTTTTTTTTTTTTTTTTTTTTTTTTTTAAGTATACTTTATTGATCCCCAGAGGGGAAATTGAGGGTCATCCACCACCTGGATGGATGAAGCAGCCACGATACGGCGCTATCCCTTCCCTTTCCTTTTGAAAAACAAACAATAAGGAATAGCAGAAAAACCTTTAAATTACACCTAAAGCTTCCATAATTTGAATGCGAGTTCACTACTCACTAAATATTCTATGAATCAATTAAGGTTTTACCATTTGACATGGGTAAGGTAATCACTTAGTTTAAGATTATATTCAAACAAAACAATATTCTATATTAAAAGCCTTAGACCAGTGTTGCATTTTAGAATGAATAACTGTAGATATAAACCTAATCTCTGTTTTCAAGAATTTATGACACAGAACCACAGTCTGTGTTTTTTCTTTGAAGGCTGATTTTGTCTGTTCTTATCTAGGTCAGACACTAATCAGTCTCAGTTTACCATTGAAATTATATTCCCTTTCTCCATTTTATCAGAATTCTTGTGATATTTCTGTCTTTTTGCAAATCATATGCACAAACACATTAATTTTCAATCTCTTTTGAACCTCTATGCTTTAAATCATGTAATATAGGGCATACATAAAGCCTTCAGCAATTAGGCATTATTAAGTGACATCATGATATTGCAATATTCAATTAATTTCATCATTGTCATGCTGGTAACATTGATTAAGATGTAAACATTTATACTTAACTTGGTGTTCTTATGTGCCTGTGGTCACGTCGTCACGTCCTGTGTCCTTTTTTTCCTTTAAAGTGCACCGTTATGCTTCAGTCAAAGAAAAAAGGTCAGTAATATGTCAAAAATTGCTTTAAAAAATATGTAAATAATTCATCACATACGCAACATTAGTTAAAAACCCACAAAGTTAGATTGAAAAAAACCCAAAACTTTGCAAAAATACCCATATCTAGATTACTTCTCTTTTCATTCCCCTGTCACAGATCAGCACCCACACAGCCTGTTTTTTTTATTCTCCCTTTTTTTTCCTAAAGCAACCACACACACACACACACACACACCAACACAGAATTGCTCCTCTCTCCTATCTCCACAAGGTTGAAGCAGCAACCTTCCAGAAAGACAAAACAACCCAAACTGCAACAATCCACATAAACGGCTTTGTCTAATCCATCTGTAAGGGGGTCCCCACATTGCCAAACAAGCCATCTATTTGTAAACTTTTTACCCAGTTTTTATCGTTATCCAGTTTGTTGCCATTTTAATCCAGCCGTCTTTAAATGTTATAGTCTAATATCAATATCTTATAGCATAGAATGAAATTATTATTATGATTTTATTTATTTCCACTTCCTCACGACAATATTGCCTCACACATCACCGTGTTTTTTACTATAATTAGTTTAGTTATATTATTATATATCACCTATGAACCGATCGTCCCGATTAGGTAACTTAAAACTTATGTGTTTATTTCACACACAGTAGGTCCCTATCTAATGCGGTAAGACCAACTATTTTTTAGAGATGCGCCCATTGCGGTTTTCTCAAGGAGTTACAACCTTTTTTGGTCTGAGCTAAATACGCGAGGGGTGCCAACTCTACTTTTTGAAATCAAGCAATGATCTCAAGGGGTTTAAATCTTTTGGCAAAGCTATGTACCAGCCGAATAACACCTCATTTTCGGTAACCCTATATCGGTCACCCCGGGGTTTGAACCTTTTATGCGGACTGCACAATGCACTGGGGTAACTCTACTCTTCAGTGACCTCAAATAAATACTTGCCACTGCGGGGTTTAAACCGATTACCCAAGCTCTAATATCATGAATTCAAGACCATATCTCAAGTTTTATTCCACAAATAAAATCACACGTGCATGAATATTTAATCTCTACAGAAAGGGCTGTCCCCAAAGGGACAGGCAGAAATTTATTGAAAAAGGTTTTCTGTTCACCTCTTACCATGTTGTGGCCGCCAGTCTGTAGAGAAAAAATCCTCACACCGTTTACAAAACTAAAATTTAGCCTCGTAACCGGGCGGAAACACCAAATTGTTGAGTCTAAAATACCTTAATCGGAGTGGTGGCTCAGTTGGTAGAGCATCCGTCCCACACCCGGGAGGCAGGGGTTCAAATCCCGGCCGGGTCATGCTGAAGACCATATAAGATAAGATAAGATAAGATAAGCCTTTATTAGTCCCACAATGGGGAAATTCCAGGATTGCAACAGCATAGGGATAGCAACACTCAGAGCAACAATCAGAAGGCAAGAAAAAACAACATCTAGTAAACATATGTCCATATTACTATAAATGTACAGTATATATATATAGACACACAGTGCAGAGCATTATGGCTGGTGAATGTACAGCAGAAAGTCTAAGCTCTCTCTCCGCGGATGCAGCGGGCCAGCTGGAAGTCTTTGGGCATGATGGTGACCCCCTTAGCGAAGAAGAGACCACCAGGTGGGCCTCGCTGGTATAAAAGTGGAACTTCCTGCCGTCCAGCTTGGTGCTCAGCAATAATGGAATGGAGGAGGGAAATCTGTGGCGACACCTTGCATGGCAGCCGCCCTCTGATTCTACACTTGGGGTGTGTGTGATTAACACTGTAGATAGGTAAAACACAATTTCGTTCTACTGTACATGATTGGTTGTACGGTTGAATGACAATAAAGGGTGATTTAATTTATTTTAAACCCCAGTTCTTTGATACGACGGCCAAATAACCAGGCTGAGAGATGAAGTATATTTTCCCTTTTTTACTGAAAGTGAGATATGGATACAAGCAGCGCTGGGACACAGCTTTTTAGGCAATTCCTCAAGAGTGTGCCACCCCAAAATTGAGCCCTATAGTGTTTATAAGCTTAACCACTCCCTCATGCAAGAGGGAGGGGTTTTACCTCATTGTATCAATAATACATTTCCGCATATGTGGCAGCTCTGCTGAGTGCAGAACTGATTCTAACTGATTTCAGCAAATGAATTATAGGGTGTAAACTAAACTCTGCAGTGTAGCGTGTGAAGCAAGCAGATAAAGAAGTGTGAGAAAGACAGAGCAATCATGTCATTTTACCGGCAATGTGCACAAACAAACTGGGTTACGATTGGATTTCTGAAGTTATCAGATTATTAAAGTATCCATGTAATTATGGTCATTAACTCAAGTGGTTAACCCTCCAATAACCCATTTATTTTTATTGGTTGATTTTAGTTCAGCTTTTAACACACTGCAGCCACACCTTTTAATTAAGAGGTTAAATGATTTTAAAGTGCATCCTGTCATTATTAAATGGTACCACTCATTTTTAACTTATCGTAAACAGCAAGTTAGTGTAAATGGAACTTTATCTAAATCCAGAACCCTCAGCACAGGAGCTCCCCAAGGCTGTGTTAGTTCACCATTTTTGTTCACCTTGCACACTGATGAGTGCAGAAGTGTCTATCCAGGCAATCAAATTATTAAATTTTCTGATGACACTGCTATTTTATCACTACTTCAAAAGACTCATGATCTGTCAAGCTATTTTATAGAAATTCAGAGGTTTGTCAATTGGTGTGATGACAGTCATCTCATTTTGAATACTGATAAAACAAAGGAGATGGTGTTTGACCCTCGGGGAGTTGGTGACCACAGGCCTGTGGTCATCCACAACCACACTACAACACAGGTTAGTTCCTATAAATATTTGGGAGTATTTATTGACAATTCATTAACCTGGAGCACACATATTGATTACCTCTGCAGTAGACTACAACAGCGGCTGCATTTCTTGTGTAGATTAAGAATACATGGTGTTGATAAAAGGATTATGTTAATATTTTACCAGGCTGTGTTGGAGAGCTGTATTAGATACAGCATTACAGCTTGGTTTGGCAACCTCTCTATGAAACTTAAGAACAGAGTGTTGCGTTTAATTCATACAGCATGGAAAATTATTGGAGTTAAAGAGTATTTACCCATGCAGATCTTACACGACCAGGCAGCCTGTAGACAAGCTCAAAAAATAACCAGTGACATGAGCCATGTACTAAAGAATGAACATGTGCGGCTGCCCTCAGGGAGGAGATACAGAGTCCCCAAGTGCAGGTTCAACAGATACAAGAACTCATTTATCCCGACGTCAGTAAAACTTTTAAACTCAGATAAATAGGTCAGGGACACTTATAACTCCTGTTCTTAATGACTGCTGTTATATATTTATGTATGTATGTACTTGTATTATTTATTGGGTTTTATTTCATTCATTATGTACTACATCCATTGTGTATGTGTGGATTGTGTGGTTGCAGCACGGGTGACAAGCCCAAGACAAATTTCCCCTTGAGGGACAATAAAGTTTATCTTATCTTATCTTATTTAATCAGGGCATGCAAACACAACAAACCCAACTATTGCCATTATCAGTTTATTCCCAATAATCAGTTTATTTTGACCATGTAACCGGGGTCAGTGATGTGTGTACTAGAACCGCTACTGCATGTGATGAGAGACCACATGCACTGTTCTCAAAATAACTTTGGTATGAATATGAGTAAAAAAATTAATCAAAATATCTGAATTCAATGAATTTGTCACACCCACCTGTCCTGTAACACTCACATCCATGTTGTCATTTCAGAGGTCAAAAACTTCTTTAGAATTAATTTAGTTTAGTGTTAGAGTCATTTAACTATTTCTACACAATATTGTGTTCCATTTTACTCTGACAGCTTAACCATCATCAAACCACAGCTCCTTCATCATTCCACTGTTCCAGCTGCCCCATAAACTCTTACTGTGATATCACTGCTCACAAGAGTGAAGACTCCACCAGCCCCGATGGTCACTGCTCCAGTCTCCAACAGCCCTCTATCAGCTGCAGAGAAAACATGTCACTGTACTTGATGATTTCTGCTCAAATAGGAAGGTTTTTCTCACAAATCTGTGCCTTTGGTCTTTTAATTCTACTACTTTTATTTATTCCTCCAAAATCTGAATCATTTTTTCATAAATTTGATACTTTTGAGAAGGTTTTTATATTGAAATAAAAAAATGTTTTAAAATAACATTACTTTTTTCTTATAAATCATTTTTATATCAAGTGTACAACTTTTTCCAGCACATTTTTAGTTTTGATGCATACATTAGTGGAGTGTTTGGAAAACTTTAGATTTTTCTCTTAAATGTGTTCACATGAGGAAAAAAATACATGTACCATCTCATACAATTAAAATTATATATACATAAAAAGTAAACAGTCAAAATTAACCGTTTGCTGGATGACAATCGAAGAAAAGAAAACAGATATTCTTCCTCTGTTAATAGTTCAGTTAGTTTTTGGTTTGTTTTTTTTTAATTAATTTCCAGTGAGCTATTTGGTACAAGAGAATATTTTACATTTATAAATACGCCAGCTGTTTTCAAAATATTTGATTGGTTTTAGCATTCAATTCTTGATTTACTGTTAAAATAAACGCACATCATTAACACAACTTCCATTACTTCAATTAAGTTGTGTAGATCTGAAATGTTTCCACTTTGTTTACAACTGCATTAAAAAAATTAAACCAGTTTTCATTCCGAGTACTTTTCTTATGTTTCTCACAACAGTTTGTTCAAATAAGTCTAGACTATTTCAGCAGAACCATAAAATATTAATAGTGCTAATTTATGGATGTTAAAAAAATAACATCGCCAGTATCAGGGTTGACACAAATGATGGGGACTTTGGAGGATGTAAAGGACTGTATTTGGTGATTTCCTACCTTGTTCCACGTTTCCTCCTTGTAGAAAGCAGGTTTGCTGGTAAACATGTCAGTCCTCTCATGGGTTCATGCTTTCCTCTATAAAAAAGAAGAACAATTTCATTTTTTGCAATCTGTCTTTTAAATCCCCCACCATAGTTCTGTTATACTGCTAATGCTATGGCAATACTATGAACAAGATAAGTCACATCTGCTCTGTCACAGCTTTTCGTTTCTTGTTCCATCATGTACTACTACCCATCTCTAATGTCTCTCAGACACTGTGCCTTCACCCAATAACTATACAACAGATTTTTGAAATAAGGGCTGACCCGGCTACCTAGTTGAGCTAGCACAGGTTAATAACAACTGTAAGTTTATGAGGTTTTACTGCACATAAAAAGGAAAAAAGCTCAGGGGGAAAAAAACAAAAAAACAAAAACAGATCACAGACTACACAATCTACATGTTAAGTGGTAAAATGACCAAAACAACGGCCATTCATTAACTCACCCAGGATTATTTAGCAGACACTCCGTGAAATGAATGGTGATCTATGGAGAAAGATTCAGTGTTTGGAACTATTCGCAACTCAATGACCCAAGTGACTTCCGCCTTTCAGTTTCTACAGAAGTCTACCGGAGTGTTGCAACTCTCATATTATATGCTGCTGCTTGAGACCAGTCCACTGCTCTATTATTATTGCCTAGCTGTCCATCATGTATATGGAAGTAGTACTAAAGGTAGCCTATAAGCCCCTGAGCTACTAGCCCCCAAGCTAACACTGGTAACAGGAAGCTTGAACCAAGCGTGGCTTATATCATCTGACACCATCATCTGCAGTACGGGGGCTCCCCAGGGAACAATTCTGGCTCCCTTCCTGTTCACCGTCTACACTGCTGACTTTTCATGCAATACATCACACTGCCATCTACAGAAGTTCTGATGACTCTGCGATCGTCGGCCTCATCTCTGATGGGGATGATCCGGCGTACAGAGGACTTATCCAGGACTTTGTGGACTAGTGCCTGCGGAACTGCCTCCAGATCAATGCGAGGAAAACTAAGGAACTGGTGGTGGACTGCCACAAGGTGAGGACAAACCCCCCACAGCATCGGTAAACATCCATGGAAGAGAAACTGAGATGATGACATCTTAGAAGTACCTGGGTGTTCACCTGAACATAAACTGGACTGGTCACACAACACCAATGCGCTCTACAAGAAGGGGCAGCATAGGCTGTACCTCCTGAGGAGACTCAGGTCTTTTGGAGTGCAAGGGGCACTCCTGAAGACCTTCTACAATTCAGTGGCTGGATCAGCAGCATCACGGCAGCCAACAGGAAGAGACTGAACAGGCTGATCAAAAAAGTCAGCTCTGTCCTGGGGTGCCACCTCGACCCAGTGGAGGAGACAGGAGAGAGGAGGATGGTAGCTAAGCTGTTATCTCTGCTCGAGTCCGAGTCCCACACCATGTGGGACACACTGAGGAGCTCATTTAGTGGTAGGCTATGCCATCCTAAGTGCTCGAGGGAGCAGTTCCGCAGGTCCTTCCTACCTACAGCTGTCAGACTTTATAATCTAACCAGTGCTGCTCATAAAGGTGGTCCTAAACATCACAACTTGGCATAATAGAGATCATCCCCTCTAATACACACCCAAGATAATTACAATTATTATCAAGGGTGGCCACAACACTGTTGATTCAAATGTGAAATATACTATCTGGGTGATCATCATCATCATCATCATCATAGCAGTCTGTCGGGGGCGACAATGACTGTTTCATTTACAGTGGGGCAAAAAAGTATTTAGTCAGCCACCAATTGTGCAAGTTCTCCCACTTAAAAGATGAGAGAGGTCTCCAATTTTCGTCATAGGTATACCTCAACTATGAGAGAAAAAATTAGAAAAAAAAATCCAGAAAATCACATTGAAGGATTTTTAAAGAATTTATTTGCAAATTATGGTGGAAAATAAGTATTTGGTCACCTACAAACAAGCAAGATCTCTGGCTCTCACAGACCTGTAACTTCTTCTTTAAGAGGCTCCTCTGTCCTCCACTCATTACCTGTATTAATGGCACCTGTTTGAACTCGTTATCAGTATAAAAGACACCTGTCCACAACCTCAAACAGTCAGACTCCAAACTCCACTATGGCCAAGACCAAAGAGCTGTCAAAGGACACCACAAACAAAATTGTAGACCGGCACCAGGCTGGGAAGACTGAATCTGCAATAGGTAAGCAGCTTGGTGTGAAGAAATCAACTGTGGGAGCAATTATTAGAAAATGGAAGACATACAAGACCACTGATAATCTCCCTCGATCTGGGGCTCCATGCAAGATCTCACCCCGTGGGGTCAAAATGACCATGAGAACGGTGAGCAAAAATCCCAGAACCACACGGGGGGACCTAGTGAATGACCTGCAGAGAGCTGGGACCAAAGTAACAAAGGCTACCATCAGTAACCCACTACGCCGCCAGGGACTCAAATCCTGCAGTGCCAGATGTGTCCCCCTGCTTAAGCCTGTACATGTCCAGGCCCATCTGAAGTTTGCTAGAGAGCATTTGGATGATCCAGAAGAGGAATGGGAGAATGTCATATGGTCAGATGAAACCAAAATAGAACTTTTTGGTAAAAACTCAACTTGTCGTGTTTGAAGGAGAAAGAATGCTGAGTTGCATCCAAACAACACCATACCTACTGTGAAGCATGGGCATGGAAACATCATGCTTTGGGGCTGTTTTTCTGCAAAGGGACCAGGACAACTGATCCGTGTAAAGGAAAGAATGAATGGGGCCATGTATCGTGAGATTTTGAGTGAAAACCTCCTTCCATCAGCAAGGGCACTGAAGATGAAACATGGCTGGGTCTTTCAGCATGGCAATGATCCCAAACACACCGCCCGGGCAACGAAGGAGTGGCTTTGTAAGAAGCATTTCAAGGTCCTGGAGTGGCCTAGCCAGTCTCCAGATCTCAACCCCATAGAAAATCTTTGGAGGGAGTTGAAAGTCCGTGTTGCCCAGCAACAGCCCCAAAACATCACTGCTCTAGAGGAGATATGCATGGAGGAATGGGCCGAAATACCAGCAACAGTGTGTGAAAACCTTGTGAAAACTTACAGAAAACGTTTGACCTCTGTCATTGCCAACAAAGGGTATATAACAAAGTATTGAGATAAACTTTTGTTATTGACCAAATACTTATTTTCCACCATAATTTGCAAATAAATTCTTTAAAAATCAGACAATGTGATTTTCTGAAATTTTTTTTCTCATTTTGTCTCTCATAGTTGAGGTATACCTATGATGAAAATTGGAGACCTCTCTCATCTTTTAAGTGGAAGAACTTGCACAATTGGCGGCTGACTAAATACTTTCTTACCCCACCGTAGGTCCGATCAGACTCCTCCACGCAGGTCTGCCCTTCGCCCTCTGCTGCCAGGAACCGCTGACCTTGTTAACCTGGGCCATGTCCGAGCCAGTATGAGTTCCTTTCTGAGTGACCATTTCATGAAACTGCTTGCAAAATATTTGAGTACCGCTAGCTTTTGCTGGACTAGCGACACATTCTTGGGCAGATAGAGGTATTATCAGTGGCAATTACAGGCCAAGACAAACTGACTCCAGTATCTGTTGCAGTGACTGACCAGATGATAGATTTGTTTATCTCTGCTCTTTGTGTAGTGCGAAGAGCGAAGGCAGAGGCGAAGGCCTCACCGTCGCCATGGGAAACGTATCGGTTGGCTGGTGAAACTGAAGGCCCGCCTGGCACATTTCTTCTCTATTCCCCAGACTCCGGGCGGATTATGTTCCCGGGTTTGTGTCCTGGCGTTCCCTGGATCCTGCTGATGCCTGCCTGGTCGCTGTGACTGGCCTTGGTGAGGTGATCCGGCCCTAGCGCTGCTACTCTCCCAGGCCCCGACAGTGTGGGGTAAATCCCTGGCACCTGAGACTGCTGTGGCACGTTTCCTGTTCCGCTGAGGCCCAGGATCCAGCTCCAGCCCGGATTGGCCTGGTAAACGCCAGATCACTGGCAAATAAGACTTACATCCTGAAGAATTTCATCACCTCCAGGGAACTGGATTTCTTTTTCGTTGCGGAGACCTGGCAGACTGTGGGTGAACTCTCTGCTCTGTCCGAAGTTTTACCCCCAGATTATTGTTATTTTAATTCCCCGCGGACAACAGGACGAGGAGGAGGAACGGCAACTGTTTACAAAAATGACTATAAATGTAAGCAGTGCTTTTTACCTTCTCCATTCTCCAGCTTTGAACTGACTTTCTTTGAGGTGGGTCGAATAAGCCCTGTACTGTGTGCTGTCATTTACAGACCACCCAAATATTATAAGGACTTTTTCAATGACTTTGCCATTTTCTTAGCTGGTATTGTTACAAATTATGATCGTGTTCTTATCGTTGGAGATTTTGACATACATGTGTGTTCTCCTGATAAGCCGCTGGTGAAAGACTTTTTAAATCTCATTGATTCTCTAAATCTGGTGCAGTCTGTGACTGGTGGTGCTACTCACGAGCACAAACACAAGTTAGATCTTGTCCTCTCATATGGACTGTCTTTTGTTAATTTAGAAATCTGTGACACTGTATTGTCTGATCATATGCCTGTATTATTTGAGGCTGATCTGTCACGCACTGCAGCTAAAACTCGCGCTCCTGCTCAGCGCTGCCGGATTTTTAACCCTTCCACTGCCGGTCGGTTCTCCGCTGCCTTTGACCACCTCTGTGTCCCTCAAGGCTCCATCTCATCTGTGGAGGAACTCAGCTCCTGGTTTCACTCCTCCTGCCAAACCATCTTGGACTCTGTGGTTCCACTGAAAACCAAGCAGCCTTGATCCAAACCTGAGCCGTGGTTCAATGGCAGAACTCGTGCAGTCAGACAGAAGTGCCGCAGAGATGGACGCAGATGGAAGAAAGACAAACTGCAGGTGTCACTGCAGATTTTAAAAGACTGCTGGCGTCAGTATCAAAATACTGTCAAGCACGGAAAAAAGCAAATATTTTGCTAATATTGTTTTATCTCATTGTCATAATCACCGTGTTTTATTTAACACTATTGACTCTGTTCTTAACACCCCACAGACTGACTGTTTGGAGGCCTCGATCCAAGGTGGCGCCCACAGTGGCCGCCATGGTGTTTCGCTGCGCCTTTCTTTGTATGTTTCTGTTCGTCAATTGTGTCTGCCTGCTCTTACACCTGTGAAGAGCTATTAAATATCAGGACTTTCACTCCCACGGACCTACTCCCGGTTTTTTTGGCTCCTGCCGCCGATCTGGTTCACTTTTTGGCCCAAAAAGTGAGACGGCGAAGGAGAGGAAGGCGAGCGGGCGCTCTCGTGCGGCTTCGCAGGAGAGGCACGCGCACGGCTTTGCCTGGCATATTTCTCTCCAATGTCAATTCTCTCGTTAACAAGGTAGATGAACTGAGACTGCTGATGCGATTTAAGGACCTCTCTACCTCGTCTGCCCTCTGTTTTACTGAGACCTGGCTTAAGGAAGTGACTCCGGACAGCGCGCTCCTCCTCGAGGGATTTCAGCTGTTTCGTGCTGATCGAGACACAGAGCTCTCCGGTAAGTCCTCAGGAGGAGGAGTCTGCTTTTACATCAACAGCAGCTGGTGCTCTGATGTAACGGTGATCTCCCAATACTGTTCTCCGGCTCTGGAATATTTATTCATTAACTGCAAGCCTTTTTATTCCCTGCGGGAGTTCACTTCATTCATCCTGGCCGCTGTTTACGTCCCGCTCGACGCGGACGCGCGCAAGGCTCAGCGCGCGCTCGCAGATCACATTCAACAAACGGAGCTGACTTTCCCGGACTCTCTGGTTATTGTGGTTGGCGACTTTAACCAGAGCAACCTGTGCCACGATCTCCCCTGATACAAACAGTTTATTAAATGCCCCACCAGAGGAAAGAACACGCTGGATCACTGTTATACTACAGTGAAGGACGCGTATCTTGCTGTTCCCCGCGCTGCGCTCGGACTATCTGATCACGTGATGGTCCACCTCATTCCCACATACAGACAGAGACTAAAGCTCACTAAACCTGTTGTGAGCACTACGAGAAAATTGACCAGTGAAGCTGGGGAGAAGCTGAACACATGCATGGAAATAACTGACTGGGGCATGTTTAAAGGAGCCACGCATGATCTGCACGGACACTGTGAACTCATATATCCACTTTTGTGAGGAGAGCATTCTTCCATCGCGCACAACGGTCAGGTACTCAAATGACAAGCCCTGGTTCACTGCTAAGCTCAGACAGATCAGGAAGGAGAGGGAAGCAGCATTGAAAAGTAGAGATAGGGACTGCTACAGGGAGGTCAAATATCGGTTTAGCAGAGAGCTGAGGAGAGCTAAATCTGTGTATTCTGAGAGACTCCAGCAGCAGTTCACTGCTAACGACTTTGCTTCTGTGTGGAGAGGACTGAGGCAAATCACCAACTATCGGCCTCAGGCTTCTAAAGGTCAGGATGACAGCCCTTTGTCAAAGACTGTCCCAACATTATGCCCGTTTTGACACCTCATCAGCTGTGTCCATCTCCCCCCTCCCCCCAGTGCCACTGCCATCACGGTCGTGCACAGACAGTTCTCCAGACTGAACCCGCGCAAGGCCCCCGGTCCGGACGGCGTGTCTCCCTCCACCCTGAGACACCGTGCAGATGAGCTTACTCCTGTCTTCACAGACATTTTTAACACCTCCCTGAAGTTATGCCACATGCCGACCTGCCTCAAAACCTCCACCATCATCCCTGTCTCCAAGAAGTCACGGATCACTGGACTTAACGACTACAGACCTGTAGCGCTCACCTCTGTAGTCATGAAGTCCTTTGAGCACCTGGTCCTGCCCCACCTCAAGTCCATCACCACTCCCCTCCTGGACCCGCTGCAGTTTGCCTACCGAGCCAACAGGTCTGTGGACGACGCAGTCAACCTGGCCCTCCACTCCATCCAGCAGCACCTGGACTCCCCGGGAACCTACGCCAGGATCCTGTTTGTGGACTTCAGCTCTGCATTCAACACTATCCGCCCCGCTCTGCTCCGGGACAAGCTGTCCCTGCTCAACGTGCCTGACTCCCTCTGCAGGTGGATCACCGACTTCCTGACGGACCGGAGTCAGCATGTGCGGCTGGGAAAGACTGTCTCCGACTCTGTTAGCATCAGCACTGGATCACCCCAGGGCTGTGTATTTCCCCCCTACTCTTCTCCCTTTATACCAACTCCTGCACCTCCAGCCACCAGTCTGTCAAGCTGATCAAATTTGCGGACGACACCACCCTCATCGGGCTCATCTCCAACAGCGACGAGTCCGTCTACAGGAAAGAGGTGGCCCAGCTGGCGTCCTGGTGCAGCCACGACAACCTGCAGCTGAACGCTCTGAAGACAGTGGAGATGATTGTGGACTTCAGGAAAGTCACAACCCCTCTGCCCCCCCCTCACCCTCACAGGCTCTCCCATCACCACTGCAGATTCCTTCCGCTTCCTAGGCACCACCATCACCTGGGACCTCAAGTGGGAGCCGACCATCAGCTCCCTCATCAAAAAGGCCCAGCAGAGGATGTTCTTCCTGCGGCAGCTGAGGAAGCTCAAGCTACCCACCAAGATGTTGGTGCAGTTCTACACGGCCATCATTGAGTCCATCCTCACCTCCTCCATAACCGTGTGGTACGCAGGAGCCACTGCCAGGGACAGACTAAGGCTGCAGCGCGTCGTGCGCGCTGCTGAGAAGGTGATCGGCTGCAAGCTCACATCCCTCCAGGATCTGTACATCTCCAGGACCCGGAGGCATGCAGGCCAGATCATAGCCGATCCTTCACACCCTGGTCACGTACTGTTTGCCCCCCTCCCCTCAGGTAGAAGACTTCGGTCCATTCAGACTAAAACCTCCCGTCACATGAACAGCTTCTTCCCCTCTGCCATCAGACTGCTGAACACTAAGTGACTTATTAGACTCTCGTGCACTATGTACAGCAGCTCAACCAGACTCATGTCAATCATCACTGTTTTCTTTTTGCATTACCGACTGCACTATGGGGTACTCCACAATATCTGCTGCTCGCTAATATATTTAAAAATTGCTTTGTCCAGTATTATACATTCATATTCTACATTTTATTGCATGTATAGTTTTTTATTTCTATCTTTTATTTTATCATGTTTAATGTTGCAGCTTTGCACCGAGACAAATTCCTAGTTTGTGTACTACATGAACAATGGCAATAAATCTGATTCTGATTCTCCTCTGAGTTATGCAATGATTTTATGAACTTTTTTAGTGATAAGGTGGCCACCAGCAGGGCTCTCATCTCACCTCCTGCCTCTGATCCCTCTGTCTCTGTCCCTTGTTCTGCTGTTTTTAATCAGTTTGAACCTGTGACTCTGTCATTTTTAGAGGATGTGAATCAGAATCAGAATCAGAATCAGAAAAGATTTATTGCCAAGTACATTAACAGATCACTGATAACATACGAGAGAATTTGACTTGACACAGTAATGAACCTGCATTTCTGTGCCGCGGCGCATCTGAAACGCGCCTGTCAGCAGGAGGGTACAGGTAGCATAAGGATAATACAATAGGAAGGAGCAAAAAAATCATTGATTCAAAATACTGGTTACATAATTAATCAATATTAAGAGTTCAAGGGAAAAAAAAGCTCTCATTGCACATACATTCGCTACACAGGATTCACGAGACACAAGAGAGCAGTGTATATCTTTATTCAATTCATGGATCAGTGTGTATGCGGTGTTGAGCAGTGTTAATGATAATAAGAGAGACCCAAGGACACTTGGCAGAAGATGTTTTGTCTGGCTGGCGCCCAGTCCTTATCTGGCGCAGTGCAGCTGACTGTCCAAGGCCTTGTGCTCGATGATTTTGAAAACACAGTTTGCAGACAGCCAGGAGGAATTTTCATGGGGAATGAGCCAAATAGGACTGATCACAGAGAAGGCTTATATTTCTTCTGTGGATTCAGTACTTAGTCCTTCATTGCGGGGCTTTAAATCCGTCGTGGAAAGACCTAAGCGAAATCATGATGTAATCCACCTTACGAGACAGTTCTCCAGTATTCGCTATCAGGGTCTTCTCCAGTTTTTCAATTTGATGGATGCACCTCGCCTGGTCAGCATTTTGATAGGTTGAATCCATCTTCAGCAATTTGCAGTAAACCAGGACGATTCCAGTCCCAATCAGAAAAATCCCGATCACCAATATTACGAAGATAAACAAATCTTCAATATCTTCGATAGAGAGATTAGTGAGACACAGCATTTTCCAATTACCTGTGTCACGTAAATAGCCCGCTGGAGCCATTCCAGCAGGGCAGACAGCTTCCCCCGGAGCACTTTTCCTTGTTGAAAAAATAGTGTCAATTGTGTTCAAAGCCCAGCTTATTAACTCCATAATTTCTTTTCGGCGGTCGCAGTTAGACG
Organism: Pholidichthys leucotaenia; assembly: GCA_020510985.1. Lineage (NCBI taxonomy): Eukaryota > Metazoa > Chordata > Actinopteri > Cichliformes > Pholidichthyidae > Pholidichthys > Pholidichthys leucotaenia. The sequence goes on from CM035841.1 coordinate 22,675,270, forward strand.
CAGACAGACAACAGCAAGCTGGGATCCAGTAGTTAGGAGGGGAGGAAAAAGTCAGAGCAGGAGAGAAGAAAAAAGCGTCTACTCTCTTGGGAGGGCGGAAGTGAAGAGTTACCCACATTAAGCCGTCAGGGTCTCCCTGTGATGCTGTCCCTCCTAGACTTTTTAAAGAGGTGCTTCCCAGTATAGGCCAGTCAGTTCTCACCATCTTGAACTGCAGCCTGTCATCTGGTGTGGTTCCTGCAAATTTTTAAAATTAAAATTAAATCACCCTTTATTGTCATTCAACTGTACAGCCAATCATGTACAGTAGAACGAGATTGTGCTTTACCTATCTACTGTGTTAATCACACACACCCCAAGTGTAGAATCAGAGGGCCGCTGCCATGCAAGGCGCCGCCACAAATTTCCCTCCTCCATTCCATTATTGCTGAGCACCATGCTGGACGGCAGGAAGTTCCACTTTTATATGGTCTTCGGCATGACCCGGCCGGGATTTGAACCCCTGCCTCCCAGGTGTGGGGCGGATGCTCTACCAACTGAGCCACCACTCCGGTGGAGTGGAGTGGAGTGTGACTCTTAAACATGCAGTAGTACAGCCCTTGATTAAGAAACCTGATCTCCATCATACCATGTTGGCAAATTTTAGGCCTATTTCCAAGCTGCCATTTCTCTCAAAAATTTTAGAGAAAATTGTCTATATGCAGCTGAAATGTTTTCTGGATGAACACAGTATTTTGGAGATTTTTCAATCTGGTTTCAAAGCTCTTCATAGCACAGAGACAGCCTTGTTAAGAGTTTTTAACGATATTCTCTTAGAATGTGATTCAGGTGAATATGCTGTTCTTGTGTTACTTGATTACCTGCTGCCTTTGACACAGTGGATCATCATGTTTTAATTTCCCGTTTGCAGCACCTAGTGGGCATTTGTGGCACTGCTCTCAACTGATTTAGGCCCTATCCGGCAGACAGGAGTTTTAAAGTTAGCATGTCTGGGTTTGAATCCTCTTCTGCTCCTCTGCCTTACGGGGTCCCACAGGGGTCAATTCTAGGGCCCATGCTTTTTTCTCTGTACATACTTCCACAGGGTTCCATTTGTAAAAAGCATGGTATCTCTTTCCACCTGTATGCTGATGACTGTCAGATTTATGTCCCTCTAAAACAAAAAACTGCCTCATCAGTAAACTCACTCCTGGCATGCATTGAAGACAAAGTCTTGGATGGCCCTAAACTTCCTAAATTTTAATGATAAGAAGACCGAAGTGATGGTGTTTGGACCTAGACGCCCCTGAGAGTCCCTTCCTGTACACTTGGGCCCCCTTACTCCTTATGTTAAATCCACAGCTAGGAACCTTGGTTTTATCATGGACAATGATTTTAAATTAGACACGCAGATTTGTTCTGTGGTAAAATCCAGCTTCTTTCATCTAAGGCGTTTAGCAAAAGTAAAACCCATTCTCTCTAGACCACACTTGGAAACAGTAATCCATGCTTTTATTTCATTTCGGCTGGATTACTGTAACGCACTTTACGCCGGTGTCAGCCAGTCATCTCTTTCCCGTTTGCAGCTGGTTCAAAACGCCGCTGCTCGTCTTTTAACAGGTACACATGGAAGAGATCACATCACACCCGTCTTAGCCCCTTGCACTCTGGTCAATTTTCCTAAAAACACCAAAAAATAATGTGCCCAAAGTAAATCGAAAGCTGTTATTCAACCCTTTGCAGCATCTTCATGGGGTTGGTCTCATTTAAAAGAAAACACTTTGAATTTATTGGCAAAACAGTCATAATCTCTCTAAGTGCTCCAGCCACTGAGTTACAGTCATCTAAGCATAGTGAACTTGAAGAAAATAAATTTGGCCTGGGTGTTTTTTTGGATACAAATACTTGCAAATAATACACAGCTTCAGATCCGGGCTGGAAAATGCAACAGAAATGTAGAACCAAGTGTTATCCAGCTGAGGTCCAAATTTTGTAACAATACCACAAAAAATGAATATATTACACAGCTTTGTTCTCAGGCTGTTCCCAGGCGTTTTGGAACTGTGCCAAATTGTGCCAAATGGCACAGTTTGGAAAAACGTCTATAACTTTTGAATGATTCAACATAGAAGCTTCATTTTGGGCTCAAATGAAAGGTCACATTCAGGGCTGTGTGTGTGGGGGGGGGGGGGGGCGGGAGTTGTTCCCCCACCTCCCCGCTACAGAGAACAGAGATCGGCCCTCGCTACATTATGGATTACACTCTGATGTGGCATGTTTCCACAGCACCGCTGTCACCGTGGCTCCCCCACCCCTCGCTACTGTGTGTGTGTGTGGGGGGGGGGGGTTGTCCCCACCCCTAGCTACAGAGGACGGCCATCGGCCATCGCTACATGACGGAATAGACTCATGTGGCTATGTGGCGACCGCTGTGCAGTCACTGCAGCTTCCCCCCCGCAGACCGGGGGGCGTTCGGACCGTGAACGACCCCCCCCCCCCGCTCCTCTTCTGCAGCGGGGGGGGCGTTCACGGTCCGAACGCGGCAAATGAACTGTTTATCACGTTGCACGCACTTCGTACTTCGTGCGCCGTACAGTTGTAATTTACCGATCGGTCAAAAGTCATTTTTTGATTACAATTTTCAGGGATAAATAATAACTTAGCTTATAACACCTTACCTCTTCACAGCCACATTGTCCTGGCGAACTTCTCTTCCCCATTGTCAGACGAACGCGACGCTGGTCCGCTTGTGGATCCCGGTCAAAACATAATTCCATTTATTGCGGTTTTGGCGAATGATTTACGACCTTTGTCGTCGGCCTCCGTCGGTCTATGATGACGGAAGAGAATCCTAAACGTCTATTCTGCTGGAATGAGTGCAGGTCGCACTTGTGGGTGTTCTCCGTGCTGCTGGATCTGTAGCAGGTTCTTCCAGCGTCCTTTTTTTCATCTGTTGTAACTAGGGATGGGCATTCGGTGAAATTTTCTTCACCGATCGTCGGGAGAATTAATGATTAATAATCGGTTAATCATTAACATTTTTAGGTACGTAACAAGGCAGGTAGACTACATTAGAACATCAGGAATCAGCACGGAGAGCCCTCTCTCTGTTCTCGTGTTGGCTCGGCTCGGGAATCTCGCAAGCTGATTGGCCGAGACGTTTCACCCCGCAAGCTGATTGGCCGAGACGTTTTACCCAGCTTCTGTCCCTGCCGAGCGGCCACCCAACAAACGAAGACCGCATTCATTGCTCTATCGCTCGTGTTACTTAGTCTAGCCGCGCAGAACTTTTTGCCGTTCTCTTGTGCCATTTTGTGCGAAATAGTCTTCCCGTCGAGCCACTACGCCGCCTCCTGCAGCTTCCCTCGACGTGTGTACACCGAATCTTCATGACCTTCTCAATAAAGTTTCTGAAAAAAAAAAAAAAGAATCTTCACGACCGCCATTACTCAGCGCGCAACCACTGTTGGCGGTTTCTTCGCGTAATAAGGGTGTTCCATGGACCCTGTCGATGAGGTATATTTGTATGCTGCATTGCAGTGATTGCAGTACACCTGGTCATTTTTTAAATTGAAATGGTCCCACGCAACACTTCGCCGTAACCGCTTCATGATTTGGCGATTGCCTTACGGAAGCCCGCATGTATCAACTGAGGCACGCCAGGGTACGGCGATGGTGTAATGTTGCCCCCTGGTGCCCAAATTTTGCCATTGCATTGTTTGAGGACGGCCGTGCACTAGGCCTAATAACGTCGGATTGTTTAAAAAAAAAAAACGGTTTGTCGACGAAAATGAACTTCCTCGGTGAAATTCTTAATGATCAATTATCGGTTAATCGGTAAATTATGCCCATCCCTAGTTGTAACAGTAAGTCTCTCTTCACCCAGCCCGAACTTCTGTGCTTCAATTGGCTCCTGCATTCACAGTAGGCGGGTCTTCCTTTTTAGGTTTTCATTCATTGGTTCTTCAAGGGTTCAGAAACCCAATTCAAGGCTCTTATTAGTCGAATGAGAGGTCAATCAGATGAACTAATCTGTTTGCGGCTGTGTCTGCAGCTTTTATTTTCAGTGCGCGCTTGGAGGCAACACCACCTACATCACCACCATCAGGACCATGCGTCCGAGCACTCTCGGACGTCTCATGCACACTAGGACACAGAGACTTGCCCGTCCGCGGTACAACGGAGCGCAAGAGGTTAGCTTCACTCCACTGGCTGCCCGTGTATTTTAGAGTTCATTTTAAAATTCTTTTATTTGTTTTTAAATCCTTGAATGGTCTTGCTCCACCTTACCTCTCTGAGTTTCTGCATCCCTATGCTCCCACCCAGTCCCTTAGGTCAGCTGAACAGCTGCTTTTGGAGGTACCAAAGGCGAGGCGCAAGCTCAGAGGGGACAGAGCCTTTTCGATCATGGCCCCCAGGTTATGGAATGATTTACCCCTGGACATTAGACAAGCACCTTCACTGTCCATTTTTAAAACACGTCTTAAAACACATTTTTACTCCCTGGCCTTCGACCCAGTATGAGACATTGATTTTATTGAATGAAATGGATTTTTATTTATTTTACTTTTTATTTTATTTATAATTTTTTTTTTTATGTGGTTCTTGTGTTAGCGCCCTTGGTGTTAGTGCCCTGCTTTTATGTTCTCTTGCTGTACAGCACTTTGTGTAGCGAGTGTTGCTTTTAAAGTGCTTTATAAATAAAGATGATTGATTGATATTGCATGTCACAATGCACCGACTGGCAAAAGTCCACCAGAGACCTTGCGACAGATGTGCTTATCTGCCGGGATGTCCAGTCTCACCCTGCATAACTGGGAATGGTCCACCACAGACCTGTGACAGATATTGTTTTTAGTTCTGCCAGGATGCCCAGTTTCACCCTCCATGCCCTCGGAAGGGCGGGGTTGCTGGTTGAGTCGCTGATAGCCCGACCCACGAGACAGTTAAGATAAGATAAGCCTTTATTAGTACCACAATGGGGAAATTCCAGGATTGCAACAGTACAGGGATAGCAACACTCAGAGCAACAATCAAGAAGACAAGAAAAACAAGAGCAGCGAATGTATACATATGTACATATAAATATATAAACACACAGTGCGGAGCATTGTAGCTAGATGGAATAAACAGCATAGCCGTCTTATTTATCTTTTGTTCATATGAAAGACAAAAAATAAAATAGAAAGATGTCTTTACCTTCTTTACATGTTTCAACTGCACTGCAGCCTTCGTCAGAAGAGTCAGCTGATTGCTGCCAAGTGACATTTATCAGCTGATTTTCATAGGCGGGGCCAGCTCAGCCAATCTGTCGGATCCAACGAGCCGGCCCCGCCTCCTGCCGTCAGATGGTCTCTGGAGAATGTGGTCCCAGGTGTGGGAAAGCATAAAGGCTGTAAAGCATAAAGCATGCTTTATGCTTTAAAGCAGTGGTCCCCAAACTACGGCCCGCCTCCACATTTGGCCCGGCCCCCTGAACAATACCAAAGACGCATTATGATTTTTTTTTTTTTTCAGTCTGGCAACGCGATCGAGACTAATGCACGCATAGAACGTGACATTCTAGTCCACCCTTCTATTCCATCCTTCAACAGCAATTCTAGTTCGCTACCTGCTCCGGTCGCCTCTCTCTCTACTCACCTGCACACTTCACACACACCGTCCGCTCCGTAGGGCCATTCACACGGGGGCGTGCCTCGGCTGCGCGCACGCACTCACTCATTCACGTTCACGCACTGAGGTGCCCTATCTAAACACATGAACCAGACACATCCTGCAACACTAGACTCACCCCTGTCAAATAAAACGGAATAATGGCGAAAAGGTTAGGCAAGAGAAAAATTGATTCAGAATGCAGGCTATTTAACCTGCAGTGGACAAACGATTATTTTTTTGTTCAATGCAAAGAAAAGGCTGTTTGTCTCATCTGTCAAGAGGCTGTGGCGGTATTCAAAGAATACAATCTGCGTCGACACTATGAATCCCATCACAAAGACAAGTATGATAGCTTGCAAGGCCAAATGCGAGCAGACAAACTCTCAAAGCTAAAAAGTGGACTGTTAGCTCAGCAGAATGCATTTGTACGCCAAGCTCAGCTGAACCAGTCATCCGTTCGGGCCAGCTTTCGGGTTGCTCAGCTGACAGCAAGCAGCGGTAAACCTTTCACTGATGGAGAATTTGTCAAGAAATGTTCGAATGCTGCCGCAGAGGAGGTGTGTCCCGAGAAGAAAGATGTCTTTAATGCCGTGAGTCTGTCGGCGAGTACAATCACCAGACGCATTGAAGAAATCGGGGGTAATGTATATGCCCAGCTGCAGCAGAAGACGGAAGAATTTGACTTTTTTTCATTAGCACTGGATGAGAGCACAGACGTGCAGGACACAGTGCAGCTGCTCATTTTTATTCGTGGAGTTAGCGCAAACTTTGAAATGTGCGAGGAGCTGGCAGCCCTCCAAAGTCTCACAGGGACTACGACGGGGAAGGATATTTTCGGCAAAGTATAGGTAAGAGTTTAAGTAAGAGATTCTGCTCTGACAACTAAGCTGAACTTTTACCTGTTAAGATTGTGCACGGCACAACAGAAAGTTAATGTTCCATGGACTTTTTTTCTGAGAAGAGCTCAGAGAGGGTTATTTGGTTATTATTTATTTAATAAATAGTGTTATTATTTATTTTCTGACTTTTTTCCTGTGAAGATCCTGGAAAGGGTTATTAATATTTGGTTATGTGTGGCTTTCTGGAAAACAATAAATGTTTACGTTTAGGCACCCGTGCGATCGTCTCAATTTTTCTGTTACAAACTGACCCTGGCCCCCATCAGAGAAGGCAAAAGTTATGTGGCCCTCACAGGAAAAAGTTTGGGGACCCCTGCTGTAAAGCATAAAGACTGATCCGATACTGTCTGTTGTACGTGACTGTGATCAGTCACGTACAAAAGCCCTAGTTGAAATCATCAAACCCCTCCTTGGACTATCAGATTTCCACTGCAAAAATTCAAAAGAGCTGGCACAAGAACTCAAAGACATAAAAATAGAATCAGACAAGATCCTCATTTCACATGACGTCATCTCTTTATTCACAAAGACTCCTGTCGACGTCACACTACATATAGTGCAAGAACGCCTCAACAATGAAAGTACCCTAAAAAGACGCTCCAACCTCACAGTTCATGACATATCCAAATTATTACAGTTTGTTGCAAAATCCACTTATTTTCAATTCAGAGGAAAAATTTACAGACAAAAAGAAGGATTTGCAATGGGAGACCCACTATCAACCATCATGAGCAACTTTTTTTATGGAGGATCTGGAAAACAAAGCCATCAACACAGCACCCACAATATGCAAACCCACCCTTTGGAAGAGATACGTAGATGACATTCTGGAAAAAATAAGGAAAGGACATACACAAGAACTCACTGACCATCTGAACAGCACGGACAGCACTGGGAACATAAAATTCACACACGAAGAGGAGGAAAAGGGCACCATAGCCTTTCTGGACATGAAAATCCACCACAACGATGACGGCAGCATAAAAATCACAGTCTACAGGAAACCAACCCACACAGATCAATAGCTACTATGGACATCGGAACACCCCACAGCACACAAGGTATCAGTCGTCAGGACATTATATGAATGAGCCACCATCATCACGGAACAAGAAGACAGACAGGAGGAGGAAAACCACATAAAACATGCACTTATACGCTGCCAATATCCAGTATGGGCTATAAACAAAGGGAAACAGCAAGTCAAAAACAAAGAAAATAAAGGGGATATAAGACATAGAACAAAAGCCGAAATCAAAAACAAGGACACCATAACTATACCATACATACGAGGGATCACGGAACCAATTCAAAGGATCATGAAAAAATACAAAATAAACACAGCAGTCAAACCACACAAAAAATTAAGACAGTTGTTAGTACACCCCAGACAGACAGAATAGAACAAGACAATAAATGCAATGTAATATATGAAATATCATGCAGATCATGCAACAAAACCTACATTGGAGAAACTGGAAGATCATTCACCACAAGAAAAAAAGAACAACAGAAGGAATGTGAGAAGGAAACACAAGGACGACTCACAAGATCACAAAAAGAAAAGGCAGAACAAGAAACATTAAAATCAGCAATATCAGATCACTGCAAAAGAAATAATCACATCGTGGACTGGGACAACACAAAAATTATTGGATCGGAGAGCAACAGACACAAACACTGGATCAAGGAGGCCATAGAGATCAGGAAGCGGGGAAAAGACACCATGAACCGAGATGAGCGAGCCTTTATGTTTTCCCACACCTGGGACCACATTCTCCAGAGACCATCTGACGGCGGGGCCGGCTCGGTGGATCCGACAGATCTGCTGAGCTGGCCCCGCCTACGAAAATCAACTGATAAATGTCACCTGGCAGCAATCAGCTGACTCTTCTGACAAAGGCTACAGTGCAGGTGAAACATGTAAAGAAGGTAAAACATCTTTCTATTTTATTTTTTGTCTTTCATATGAACAAAAGACAAATAATTAAAAGAAGACAAAATGAACCTATTTGACGTAGCACAGCCGTCTGCTTAGTTATCCAACACAGTATGAATATGTACCCATACATATTGTCACCCTCCGTAGCGACCGATATTGTCCTAGTTGTATACTGGAGGGGACCATTGTGTAAGTCTACTGCGTCTTTTGCATTCAATACTATTAGGTCGTCACCTTTTTTTGCTATCTCTGCGAGCAGCCCTGCTTAGGTTATACAGTCTGACAGCCGTAGGTAGGAAGGACCTGCGAAACCTCTCAGTTGCGCACCTAGGATGATGTAGTCTGCTGCTAAATGAGCTCCTCAGTGCGTTCAGTATGTCCTGCATAGGGTGGGACTCTGACTGGGACTCCAGCAGAGATGACAGTTTAGCCACCATCCTTCTCTCTCCTATCTCCTCCACTGGGTCAAGGCGCTACTCAAGAACAGAGCTAGCTTTCTTGATCAGTTTGTTCAGTCTCTTCCTATCGGCTACTGTAATGCCACTGCCCCAGCAGACCACTCCAAAAGTGATGACTGATGCCACCACCATGTCATAGAATGTCTTCAGCAGCGCCCCTTGTACACCAAAAGACCTGAGTCTCCTCAGTAGGAACAGCCTGCGCTGTCCCTTCTTGTAGAGTGTGTCAGTATTGTGTGACCAGTCTAGTTTATTGTTCAGATGAACACCCATGTACTTGTAGGATGTCATCATCTCAATGTCTGCTCCCTGTATGTTTACTGGTGCTGTGAGGGGTTGTCCTTGCCTGCGGCAGTCCACCACCAGCTCCTTAGTTTTCCTCGCGTTGATCTGGAGGCAGTTCTGATGGCACCAGTCCACGAAGTCCTGGATAAGTCCTCTGTACTCAGCTTCATCTCCGTTGGAGATGAGGCCGACGATTGCAGAGTCGTCAGAGAACTTCTGTAGATGGCAGTGTGTTGTGTTGTGCGAGAAGTCCGCAGTATAAAGGGTGAACAGGAAGGGAGCCAAAACCGTTCCCTGGGGGGCCCCCGTGTCTGACACACAGTCCCGGGTTCTCACAAACTGTGGCCGGTTAGTGAGATAGTCCAGAATCCATGATGACAGGTGCTGGTCCACCCCTGCGCACAGCAGCTTGTCCTTCAGGATCATTGGTTGGATGGTGTTGAAAGCACTGGAGAAGTCAAAGAACATGATCCTCACTGCATTTCCGGGCTTCTCCAGGTGGGATAGAGAACGGTGAAGAAGGAAGATCACTGCATCCTCCACCCAATGCCATGCTGGTAGGCGAACTGGAGTGGATCCATCGCTGGTCCCACCAGAGGGCGGAGGTGAGCAAGGAGCAGTCTCTCCAGGGTCTTCATCATGTGGGACGTCAGGGCCACTGGTCTGTAGCTGTTCAGGTCTTTGGGAAGGGAGGTCTTTGGTACAGGTACCACACAAGATGTTTTCCACAACTGTGGTACCCTCCCCAGCTTCAGACTCGGGTTGAAGATGAGCTCCACAATCCCACACAGCTGGTCTGCACAGGACTTGAGGAGCTTTGCGCTGATGCCGTCCGGTCCCGACGCCTTCCTCCCGAGTGGGGGGAGTGGTGATGAGGTGTACGCCTCCTTAGTGTTTGCATAGAATAAGTCCAGTGTTTTATTGTCTCTAGTGTGGCATGTGACATACTGGGTGAACGTGGGTAGAATGTGAGACAGTGAAATATGGTTGAAATTGCCTGAGATGAGGAGAAGAGCATCTGGGTGTTCTGTCTGCAGCCTGCCAGTTACTGAGTGGATGACGTCACGCGCTGTCCCAGTGTTCGCCGTCGGATTTGCATAAATAACAATGCAGATCACGTGTGAGTATTCCCTCGGGAGATATGTAGGCCGCATGCTAACAGCTAGCAACTCCATGTCTTTGTTGCAGTGTTGTTGTTTAACCGTGATATGTCCCGGTCTGCACCAGTTGTTATTGACATACATTATCACTCCTCCACCCCTTGCCTTCCCACTGTCTGGTGTTCGGTCTGCCCGTATTGCGTGGAAACCCTCCAGTCCAATGTTAGCATCTGTTGCTAGTTCTGTTAGCCACGTCTCCATGAGTAGTATCAGGCTACACTCCCTGTATATGCTATCGTAGCGGGAGATAGCCGCTAGCTCATCTGTTTTTCTGAGTAGCGATCATACATTCCCCATAATAACGGATGGAAGGGCGGGTCTGTACCTTATATTCCTCGCCCGCCGTCTTATTCCAGCACGGCATCCACGCCGTTTTCGTCTTATTCTCCCGGTATGTTGAGTTTTTGCGTTAGCATCGTGGGCCGGTTAAGTGCTAACAGCTGGTCCCTATTGTACTGCCTCCTGCAACAAACAGTGGATCCGTTCGCTGGCTCAGGAGACATTTGGGTGATCTACGTGTCTGTGATGGATCAAGGTGTCACCGAAACAGAAAGATTAGCAAGAGAGCCAGATAGTAAATAGAAATAGGGAGAAATGGAAGGTAGTACCAGTTTTCATGGTTATCGGGCAGCACGGTGGTGTAGTGGTTAGCACTGTTGCCTTACAGCTAGAAGGTTCCTGGTTCGAATCCCCAGGCTGGCAGGGGTTGGAACCTTTCTGTGTGGAGTTTGCATGTTCTCCCTGTGCTGCGTGGGTTTACTCCGGGGGCTCCGGTTTCCTCCCACAATCCAAAGACATGCATGTTAGGTTAATTGGTTGTTCTAAAATGTCCCTAGATATCTGTTTCCTATAGGCCCTTAGAATAGAGGGTTAGTACTAGTGAAAGCGCTTTGAGTGGTCTTTGTGACTAGAAAAGCGCTATATAAGTCCAGGTTAGTTAGTTAGTTAGTTAGTTATCCAGTAGCAAGTAAACTAATGCCTGACCTGACATTGAAAAAAGGAAATACAGAAACTAATAATGAACTAACCAAAAACAGGAACCAAATACAGCAAACAAGGTGAACAGAAAAATAAACAAACAGAAAAAGACAATACTAATCTGACAACTAGGCACATATTTATATTCTGCTAGGTAATTTAACTAACCATTATGCTGATGATACCAACTAGCTGCAATGCTCCTGCACTGTACATATAACTGTGTACATATGTACTGTATATTTATTTACTGCTTTGGCTCATCAATTTTTACCTTATCTTATTTACTGTTGCTATGAGTACTGTTATCCCTGTGCTGCTGCAATCCTGGTGGTGGGCCAGAATAACGTGAGATGCACAAATGAGTGCAGATCAGTGATTCAGCGCTGCCAATCCAAGCTGGAAAGAGCCATTTGGAAGCTACTCAGCTAATGGCTAACTGACGTAAGAGCAAGGGGAGAGTTGAACAGCTGAAATCTGTTTCTTAAAGTGACAGGATTTAAATCGGAGCATTTCATGAAAGCCAAGAAAAATAAAAAGCTAATTTGATTCATTAATTAAAAAAATTAAAGAAAACGTGAACAAAATGTCACAAGCACTTCATTAAGACACAAGTGAGCTGATAAACTGTGAAAAAAGTGCAATGACCCATTTAAATATTCATTCATGTTGAATTTGATTCCTGCAACACTTTCCAGTGTTTCCAGTACCACAGGCTGATCACCTCCATGCCACACCACACTGATGCAGTAATGCATGCAAAAGGAGCCCCGACCAAGTATTGAGTGTGTACATGGACATAGTTTTCGGCAGCCAACATTTCTACTACAAATCCATTTTTTTTTTTAATTAATGTTATGCAATATTCTAATTTTCTGAGAAACTGAATTTGGGGTTTTCTTGAGCTGTAAGCCATAACCATCAAAATTAAAAGAAATAAAAACTTGAAATACAGTATATCACTGTGTGTGTAATGAATCTATATAATATAGGAGTTTCATTTTCTGAATTGAATTACTGAATTTAATTAACTTTTCGATTACATTCTAATTTATTGAGATGCACCTGTACTTCAATAATAGTTAAACAGGTTTATTAAAAGCCAAATTAAAAAGGTGGGTCTTGAGCCTGTTCTTAAAATCATCTATTGACTCTGCGGCCCTGAGGTTCTCTGGCAGACTTTTCCACAGACAAGGACCATAATAGTGAAAGAAAGCTTCACTAAAGGTCTTGGTCTTGATTTTGGGAACCATTAAAAGGCTGGTACAAGAGGACCTCAGGGTCCATGAGGGCTCATAAGATAAAACAGCTCAGATAAGAAGGCCCAACACCATTGAGGCATTTAAAAACTACTAAGAGAACCTTAAAATCAATTCTAAAACACACGGGGAGCCAAGGCAGCGATTCTAAAACTGGTGTAATAAGCACCCGCCCCCTGGTCCTCGTTAACACTCGTGCAGCTGAATTCTGAAGCAGTTGGAGATGTGATATTCTTTTTTGGGGAAGACCAGAGAGCAGGGCATTACAATAGCCTATATGACTATTAATAGTCATATAGCCTCTAAATTGAATGATTTGGCCTCTGTTCCTCCTCATAATTTAAAAATTAAATGTGGTTTATTAAATATTAGGTCTCAAACTCCCAAGTCTCTGTTAGTCCATGATCTGTTAATTGATCATCAGATTGATTTAATTTCCCTTACAGAGACTTGGTTAGGACAAGAGGATTATGTTGGTTAAAATGAATCAACTCCCTCTGGTTATTTAAACTGTCAAAATCCCAGAAGTTCTGGTCATGGAGGAGTAGTAGCAACAATTTACCATTCCAAATTACTAGTTAATGTAAAGCAAAAAACATGTTATAATTCCTTTGAGGGCCTGGTCCTCAGTATTGGGCACTTTAGCAATTTTAGGTTAAACCCAATTTTATTTGCCATAGTTTATCGTCCCCAATCAACCTACTCAGAATTTTTATCAGAATTTGCTGATTTCTTAGCTGATTTAGTGCTGAAATCTGATAGAATAATTATAGTAGGGGACTTTAATATACATGTGGATGTAGATAGTGACTGCCTTAATGTGGCTTTTAATTCAATATTAGACTCGATTGGGTTTTCTCAGAAAGTAGGAAATTCTACTCATTGTTCCTTGTTCTGACATATGGCATAGAAATAGAAAATCTTGTAGTGTCTCCTCATAACCCTGTACTGTCAGACCATTGTCTGTTAACCTTTGATTTTACTATTTCTGACTATGTGGCTCCTAAAGAAAAATATTATAACAGTAGATGCCTCTCAGATGATGCTGTTACCAAATTTATGCAGATTGTTTCCTCTATGCCATGTGTCAACACAACGGAAATAAGCTATAGACAGCTTGCTCCTTCTGTAATTGATAACATGGTGGATAGCGTTACAGCTTCTCTGCATCAGACTCTAGACTTGGTGGCCCCCTTAAAAAAGAAAAAGTCTAATCAGAGATTTCTAACTCCTTGGTTCAACACAGAAACTCGTAGCTTAAAACAGAAGACTTGTCAATTAGAAAGAAAATGGCGCTCCACTAATTTAGATGAAATCTATTTAGCTTGGAGAAATCATCTTTTAATTTATAAAAAATCTCTTAGAAAAGCTAGAACGAGTTATTACTCTGCATTAATAGAAGAGAACAAGAATAATCCCAGGTTTCTTTTCAGCACTGTAGCCAGGTTGACAAAGAGTCAGGACTCTGTCAATCCTAGCATTCCCTTAGAGCTTACTAGTCAAGACTTTATGAACTTTTTCAATAATAAAATTTCATCCATCAGAGATAAAATCAGTCAGATTCTTCCCACAGTTAACTTAAATACTGTAACTACTACAACTCCTTCAATTGATGTCTGTCTTGATGAGTTTACTCCAATCGACCTTTGTGAGTTAGACAAAATAGTTTCCTCATCCAAACCTTCAACCTGTCTTTTAGACCCTATTCCTACCAGGTTATTTAAAGAAGTCTTCCCACTTATTGGTAGCTTTATTCTTCATATAATCAATTCTTCATTAACTTTAGGCCATGTATCGCAGGCTTTAAAACGGCTGTAATTAAACCCTTACTCAAAAAGCCAACGCTAGATCCAGGAGCTTTAGCTAACTATAGACCAATCTCTAATCTCCCTTTCATTTCAAAAATCTTAGAGTTGTTGCTACGCAATTATTTAACCACCTGCAGGGAAATGGTTTACTTGAAGAGTTTCAATCTGGGTTTAGAATCCATCATAGTACTGAAACAGCCTTAGCGAAGGTCACTAACAACCTCCTCATCGCATCTGATAATGGACTGGTTTCTGTACTTGTCCTTTTAGACCTTAGTGCAGCTTTTGATACTATAGATCATAATATTCTACTTGATAGATTAGAACACTATGTTGGACTTAATGGAACTTCGTTGCAGTGGTTTAGATCTTATTGATCTGATAGGTTCCAGTTTATACATGTAAATAATGAGTTTTCTTTCAACTCAAAGCTTAGTCATGGAGTTCCAAAGGGATCTGTCCTAGGCCCTACTCTTTTTAGTTTATATATGCTTCCGTTAGGCAACATTATTAGAAAGCACTGTATACATTTTCATTGTTATGCAGATGACACACAATTATACCTGTCAATGAAGCCAGATGATAGTAATCAATTAGCCAAGTTAGAAGCCTGTCTTAAGGAAATCAAAGCTTGGATGACTTGTAATTTTCTCTATTAAATTCAGATAAGACTGAAGTCATTCTTGTTGGGCCAAAAAACCTTAGAAATACCTTTCCAAATCAAACTTTCAGTTTGGATGCAGTTACTCTTTCTCTTAATAGAAGCCCCCCAGGAGACAGCTAGCCACCAGGGCTGCTCGGAGAGGCGCTCCGGCCACCGGCAGAGTGAAGAGGCCTCGCCGTCACAGGCCCGTGGCTCTGAGAGAGATCTGTCGCTGCCAGAAATCCACGGAGCTGCTCATCCGTAAGCTGCCCGTCCAGCGCCTGGTGAGGGAGATCGCTCAGGACTTCAAGACCGTCCTGCGTTTCCTGAGCTTCGCCGTCATGGCTCTGCAGGAGACCAGCGAGGCCCACCTGGTGGTCTCTTCTTCGCTAAGGGGGTCACCATCATGCCCAAAGACTTCCAGCTGGCCCGCTGCATCCGCGGAGAGAGAGCTTAGACTTTCTGCTGCACATTCACCAGCCATAATGCTCTGCACTGTGTCTATATATATATACATTTATAGTAATATGGACATATGTTTACTAGATGTTGTTTTTTCTTGCCTTCTGATTGTTGCTCTGAGTGTTGCTATCCCTATGCTGTTGCAATCCTGGAATTTCCCCATTGTGGGACTAATAAAGGCTTATCTTATCTTATCTTATCTTAATAGCTCTGTGAGGAACCTTGGAATTATTTTTGATCAAGATCTGTCCTTCAATTCACATATTAAATTTGTTTCTAAGACTGCCTTCTATCATTTGCGTGATATTGCCAAGATTAGGAGCATCTTGTCTCAGAGTGATGCTGAGAAACTGATCCACGCTTTTGTTAGCTCGAGATTAGATTACTGTAATTCTTCATTATCAGGCTGTCCTAAAACATCTTTAAAAAGTCTTCAGCTGATCCAAAATGCTGCAGCAAGAGTTTTAACAGGTACTAGAAAGAGAGATCATATCTCTCCGGTTCTGGCCTCCCTTCATTGGCTTCCCATAGAGTTTAGAATTAAGTTTAAAATCCTTCTTCTTACTTACAAAGCTCTAAACAATCAGGCTCCTTTTTATTTAAAAGATCTGATACTACCGTATTATCCTAACAGAGCACTACGCTCCCAAAATGCAGGATTACTTGTAATACCTAGAATCTCCAAAAGTACAATGGGAGGCAGAGCCTTCAGTTATCAAGCTCCTCTCCTGTGGAACCAGCTGCCAATCTGGATTCGGGAGTCAGACTCGATCTCCGTTTTTAAGAATAGGGCTAAAAATTGAAATCTGATAGAATAATTATAGTAGGGGACTTTAATATACATGTGGATGTAGATAGTGACTGCCTTAATGTGGCTTTTAATTCAATATTAGACTTGATTGGGTTTTCTCAGAAAGTAGGAAATTCTACTCATTACCTCCACCATACATTGGACCTTGTTCTGACATATGGCATAGAAATAGAAAATCTTGTAGTGTCTCCTCATAACCCTGTACTGTCAGACCATTGTCTGTTAACCTCTGATTTTACTATTTCTGACTATTTGGCTCCTAAAGAAAAATATTATCACAGTAGATGCCTCTCAGATGATGCTGTTTCAAAATTTATGCAGATTGTTTCCTCTATGCCATGTGTCAACACAACGGAAATAAGCTATAGACAGCTTGCTCCTTCTGTAAATGATAACATGGTGGATAGTGTTTCAGCTTCTCTGCATCAGGCTCTAGACTTGGTGGCCCCCTTAAAAAAGAAAAAGTCTAATCAGAGATTTCTAACTCCTTGGTTCAACACAGAAACTCGTAGCTTAAAACAGAAGACTCGTCAATTAGAAAGAAAATGGCGCTCTACTAATTTAGATGAAATCTATTTAGCTTGGAGAAATCATCTTTTAATTTATAAAAAATCTCTTAGAAAAGCTAGAACGAGTTATTACTCTGCATTAATAGAAGAGAACAAGAATAATCCCAGGTTTCTTTTCAGTACTGTAGCCAGGTTGACAAAGAGTCAGGACTCTGTCAATCCTAGCATCCCCTTAGAGCTTACTAGTCAGGACTTTATGAACTTTTTCAATAATAAAATTTCATCCATCAGAGATAAAATCAATCAGATTCTTCCCACAGTTAACTTAAATACTGTAACTACTACAACTCCTTCTATTGATGTCTGTCTTGATGAGTTTACTCCAATCGACCTTTGTGAGTTAGACAAAGTAGTTTCCTCATCCAAACCTTCAACTTGTCTTTTAGATCCTATTCCTACCAGGTTATTTAAAGAAGTCTTCCCACTTATTGGTAGCTTTATTCTTCATATAATCAATTCTTCATTAACTTTAGGCCATGTACCGCAGGCTTTTAAAACGGCTGTAATTAAACCCTTACTCAAAAAGCCAACGCTAGATCCAGGAGCTTTAGCTAACTATAGACCAATCTCTAATCTCCCTTTCATTTCAAAAATCTTAGAAAGAGTTGTTGCTACGCAATTATTTAACCACCTGCAGGGAAATGGTTTACTTGAAGAGTTTCAATCTGGGTTTAGAATCCATCATAGTACTGAAACAGCCTTAGCGAAGGTCACTAATGACCTCCTCATTGCATCTGATAATGGACTAGTTTCTGTACTTGTCCTTTTAGATCTTAGTGCAGCTTTTGATACTATTGATCATAATATTCTACTTGATAGATTAGAACACTATGTTGGACTTAATGGAACTTCGTTGCAGTGGTTTAGATCTTATTTATCTGATAGGTTCCAGTTTGTTCATGTAAATGATGAGTTTTCTTTCAGCTCAAAGCTTAGTCATGGAGTTCCACAGGGATCTGTGCTAGGCCCTACTCTTTTTAGTTTATATATGCTTCCGTTAGGCAACATTATTAGAAAGCACTGTATACATTTTCATTGTTATGCAGATGACACACAATTATACCTGTCAATGAAGCCAGATGATACTAATCAATTAGCCAAGTTAGAAGCCTGTCTTAAGGAAATCAAAGCTTGGATGACTTGTAATTTCCTGCTATTAAATTCAGATAAGACTGAAGTCATTCTTGTTGGTCCAAAAAACCTTAGAAATTCCTTTCCAAATCAAACTTTCAGTTTGGACGCAGTTACTCTTTCTCTTAATAGCTCTGTGAGGAACCTTGGAGTTATTTTTGATCAGGATTTGTCCTTCAATTCACATATTAAATTTGTTTCTAAGACTGCCTTCTATCATTTGCGTAATATTGCCAAGATTAGGAGCATCTTGTCTCAGAGTGATGCTGAGAAGCTGATCCACGCTTTTGTTAGCTCGAGATTAGATTATTGTAATTCTTTATTATCAGGCTGTCCTAAAACATCTTTAAAAAGTCTTCAGCTGATCCCAAATGCTGCAGCAAGAGTTTTAACAGGTACTAGAAAGAGAGATCATATCTCTCCGGTTCTGGCCTCCCTTCATTGGCTTCCCATAGAGTTTAGAATTAAGTTTAAAATCCTTCTTCTCACTTACAAAGCTCTAAACAATCAGGCTCCTTTTTATTTAAAAGATCTGATACTACCGTATTATCCTAACAGAGCACTACGCTCTCAAAATGCAGGATTACTTGTAATACCTAGAATCTCCAAAAGTACAATGGGAGGCAGAGCCTTCAGTTATCAAGCTCCTCTCCTGTGGAATCAGCTGCCAATCTGGATTCGGGAGTCAGACTCGATCTCTGTTTTTAAGAATAGGGCTAAAACCTACCTTTTTGATCTAGCCTACAATTAGGGAGGGATCATGTGTTTCTGAACCCTCCCTTAGTTATGCTGCTAATAGGTTTAGTCAGCCGGGGGACCTCCAGTAATGCACTGGGCCTCACTCCTTTCCTCACTCTCTATGAAATATTTTTTTTTTGCTGGTCATTAACATTTGTTTGTTCTCTCCCATAGATTGATTCCCCATCGTGCTGTTTGCTCTCTACATGTCTGTTCTTTTCTTCTTCTCTATCCCCTCACCCCCCAGCCAGTCGCAGCAGATGACTGCCCCTCCCTGAGCCTGGTTCTGCTGGAGGTTTCTTCCTGTTAAAAGGGAGTTTTTCCTCTCCACCGTCGCCAAGTGCTTGCTCACAGGAGATCGCCTGATTGCTGGGGTCTTTCTGCAACTGTGGGGGTCCCCCCTACAGTTGATAGTGCTATGAGATGACTGTTGTTGTGAAATGGCGCTATATAAATAAAGTTGAATTGAAATAAATAAAGTTGAAAACCTACCTTTTTGATATAGCCTACAATTAGGGAGGGATCATGTGTTTCTGAACCCTCCCTTAGTTATGCTGCTAATACGTTTAGTCAGCCAGGGGACCTCCAGTAATGCACTGGGCCTCACTCCTTTCCTCACTCTCAATGAAATATTTTTTTTTGCTGGTCATTAACATTCGTTTGTTCTCTCCCATAGATTGAGTCCCCATCAAGCTGTTTGCTCTCTACATGTCTGTTCTTTTCATCTTCTCTATCCCCTCACCCCCCAGCCAGTCGCAGCAGATGACTGCCCCTCCCTGAACCTGGTTCTGCTGGAGGTTTCTTCCTGTTAAAAGGGAGTTTTTCTCTCCACCGTCGCCAAGTGCGTGCTCACAGGGAATCGCCTGATTGCTGGGGTCTTTCTGCAACTGTGGGGGTTCCCCCTACAGTTGATAGTGCTATGTAGGGGTGGGTTCAAAAGATCAATATATCAATATGGATCGATCCACATTTGACTGAGCCGATATCGATCCACAAAATCTGCGGATCGATCTTTTAATATTAATATATTTTAATATAATATTTTTACGTTTGTGAACGTCTGCTGAGTATAATCGGGTCTACACCGGGTCAGTGAGCCAGGAACAACGGCCGAGAACCATAAACAACCAACGCGCTAACAGAGCTAGCAAGCTAACAGATATGCTAGTTCTTCTTCTGTGGTGTTAAAACGGTTCTCATCCGGCAAGAGTTTCCTGCCGCGCGTGCACACGCCTTTCGTGTTTACACGAGCGGAGATAATAATGTGCGTCTCTTAATTTAGCAACAAAAGTTACCGTAAAGACTGTCCTCAACAGCTTCTGAATATTTTTCATAAATAAAACTTCTGTGTTCCCTGCGGCGCGTGCACACGTCTTTTGTGTTTACATGACGCGGAGTTAATAACGTGCGTTGTAGAAGAGCTTGGAAGAACGAGGCGGTGTGATATATAAACCAAAGTTTATTATCAGCTCCTCTAACAAGTCTCATCTAAGTGCAGAAGCAGAAGCAAGAAAAGAGACCGAATACCTCCGGCTCTGTGAACTTATACTTGCACATAACAAAAGACATGCATATCAAAGGCTGACATCCCTCATTATCTTAATCCCCCCATTGTCTCCGTACTCCTCCTCATGGCCCTGGGGGGTGAGGGCAGCTCCTCCGGTCTCCACCGCAGTGTCTGGGAACGTCTTTGTTCTTCACTGGCGGTTGAGAGTCTTTGTCCTTTCTGAGGTGTGAAGTCGCCTTACATATGTAATCACCAAACATTCCCACATGCTTCAACATATGTAGGTTATGGAATATATGATTAATATAGCCCCCAGCCCCCCCCCAAACGACTAAGAAAAGGACAATAGAAAAATTCACAGTTTAAGATAATTACTATGACATACTAACTGCTATACCTCTTGCCACAGAAGAAACTTTCCAGCAGCCATGCTCCTAAGAGAGTTCAGTGGTAATCATAACAGCATAGTAAAATCACAAGTCAGTCCTAAACTGTTACAGCACAATTAGTGAACAACTGTTGAGTAGTTTGCATCAGTCCCTGTGCTGTCTGGGTTTTAATCTTCTCCCGAATCTGCTGTGGGTCCGCTTAGGCGTCCTGCTGGGACCTTCCTGTAAGGAATCTGCAGCTTGGGGAGGATAGTGATTATTTGTTCCCTGCAGGGGGGCTGAGTCTTTTCTCTTGGGGGGTCTACCCCGCCGAGGTGCTCTCGCCAACTGTGCAGGCTCGTCTCTCAACAAGAAGGCAGGTTTAAGTCTGTCAATGCTGACTGTTTCTTTTCTATCCCCAAAATCAAGCACAAAGTGTTTATCACCAGGTTCCAGCACTCTGAATGGCCCATCGTATGCTGGGCGGAAAGTTGGTTTTAAAGCTTCATGCCTAACAAAAACGAATTCAGCGTTTTTTAGAGCTTGGGGGACAAAAACCCGTGGAAAAGAGTGATGTGCCGGTCCGGGGAGAGAGTCCGGTCCGTTGCTGCCTAAAAACCTCGAGACTGGAAGATGCCCTGGCTCTGGGTTCTCTGGTAAAAATTCACCCGGGAGCCTGAGAGGTTGTGCAAAAACTAATTCTGCTGGAGAGGCATCTAGATCCTCTTTAGGCGCAGCACGCAACCCCAATAAAACCCAGGGAAGTTTATTTACCCAATTTGTATCCGTTAGTGAGGCTCTGAGGGCGGCTTTTAAAGACCTGTGAAAACGCTCGCATAACCCATTAGCCTGAGGGTGATAAGCGGTGGTGCGGTGAATTGTTGCCCCTAAGCTGCTGGACATGGCTGACCAAAGCTCCGAGACAAATTGAGGTCCTCTATCGGACGTGATGTCCGATGGGGCGCCGAAACGTGCCACCCAGTTTGTCAAAAAAACGCGAGCGACTTCCTCCGCTGTAGTTGACGCCAGAGGGACCGCCTCTGGCCAGCGCGTGGTGCGGTCTATCATTGTTAACAGGTGTGTGAAACCTTGGGAGGAAGGTAGTGGCCCCACGAGGTCGACATGAACGTGGTCGAACCTTCTAGCAGGGATTGGAAAAGGCTCCAGAGGGGCTTTTGTGTGTTTGTGTATTTTGGCGCGCTGACAAGAAATGCAAGTTTTTGCCCATTCTTTTACGTTTTTGCGCAGGCCCGGCCACACAAACTTTTCGGCGACCATTTTAACCGAGGCGCGCACACCTGGGTGCGCGAGGGAGTGAATTAAGTCGAAAATACTGCGGCGCCATGTGGCTGGGACTACCGGGCAAGGTCGGCCGGTTGAAATATCGCATATTAGGGGGGGCACGCCGTCGCGTAAACCCTTTTTCTTCAGCCTTAACCCTGTTGGTCCAGACAGGAGTGCGCGCACGTCCGCGTCACTGCTTTGTTCCTCTGCCATGGCTGCATAATCTATCCCTGCATGGATAGGTGCTGCGTATGTGTCTGCGTTAGTGAAGAGTTCTGCGGCTGAGGCAGTATAATCTGTCTCCTCGTGCTCTGGCGATGTCACAGCGCGAGAGAGGCAGTCTGCTACCACGTTAAGTTTGCCTGCCACATGTCGAATGTCTGTGGTGAACTCTGAAATCGCAGCCAGCTGTCTTTGTTGCCTGCCTGACCATGGTTCTGAAAGTTTAGCCATCGCAAAGGTGAGCAGTTTGTGGTCTACAAAAGCCGTGAAACTCCGCCCTTCTAACCAGAACTGGAAGTGGCGGATGGATAAATGAAGCGCTAGCAGCTCCCTGTCAAAAGTGCTGTACTTACGCTCAGTTTGGTTTAGCGTTTTGCTGAAGAATGCCAAAGGTTGCCAGATCCCGCTGACATGTTGTTCTACAACTGCCCCTATAGCTAGGTCCGAAGCGTCTGTGGTTAGTGCAATGCGGGCCGAGGGATCGGGGTGAACTAACAATGTGGCATTAGCTAGAGCGCTCTTTACTTCCGCGAAGGCGCGTTCGCGGTCCGGGGTCCATTCGACCGCGTTGGAAGCTTTCTGTTTTCTGAGCGCATCATATAAGGGCTGCATGAGCTGAGCTGCGTGGGGGAGGAAACGGTTGTAAAAATTAACCATTCCTAAAAATTCTTGCAGCGATTTGACCGTTTGTGGCCGTGGGAAACTTTTTATCGCGTGAACTTTGTCTGGAAGTGGAACTGCCCCTTTCGGAGAAACTCTGTGTCCTAAAAAAATCAATTTGCGACACGCCGAATTTGCATTTGGCTGGATTGATTATTAACTCGTGCTCTTCTAGTCTCTGAAAAACCGTAGTGAGGTGCTGCTCGTGTTCTTCCTCAGACGAGCTGGCTACCAGCATGTCGTCGAGGTAGACGAAAACAAAAGGAAGGTCGCGTAATACTGCGTCCATCATCCGCTGAAAAGTTTGAGCAGCGCCTTTGAGGCCGAAAGGCATCCGCAAAAATTCAAAAAGGCAGAAAGGGGTTATTACCGCTGTTTTAGGAATGTCCTCTGCTCAAACTGGGACTTGATGATAACCGCGGACCAGGTCTATTTTTGAAAAAATGCGCGCACCCGCCAGATGCAGTGAAAAATCCTGAATGTGAGGAATTGGGTAGCGGTCATGCGCTGTCGCATTGTTTAATCTGCGGTAATCTCTGCACGGTCTCCAAGAACCGTCGGATTTCGGAACCATGTGAAGTGGCGAGGCCCAGGGGCTCTTCGAGCGTCTAACAATGCCTAATTTTTCAAGGGTAGTAAACTCGTCCCGAGCTATGGTGAGTTTGGCCGCGTCTAAGCGGCGAGCTTTGGCAAATACGGGTGGGCCCGTTGTGGGAATAAAGTGTTCAACCCCGTGTTTAGCCACAGTGGCTGAGAATCTGGGAATTGTGAGTGCTGGAAATTGGGTGAGGAGTTGCTCAAACTTACCTCCTGCCGTGGTGACGCTAGCCTGCACAGGTGGTGGAGAAACTCGGGCTGAGCAGGGAATAGAAGCAAAGGACAGTGCATTAACCAAGCGTCTATTCGCTAGATCAACTAATAACCCGTATGCACACAAAAAGTCTGCGCCCAACAAGTTAAAACTCACCGCCGCTACAACAAATTTCCATCTGTAGTTGCGGCCGTGGATGTGGAGGTGCAGGCTCTTTTCGCCGAAAGTGTCAATGCTGGAGCCGTTGGCTGCCACCGCTCCGTTGCCCCGGGTGCCCATGGCTCGATCTGCTTGGGAGGGCATGACGAAACTCAGTTGAGCTCCTGTGTCAATAAGGAACTGCTTGCCGGTGTGTCCGTCCGTCACATATAACAGCTTACTCTTCTCGCCGAGAACTGCTGCCGTTAACGGCTCTCGGCTTTGGCGTTTGAATTTGCAGGGGGGAACACATTTGTGAGCCTTCTTGGCGAAGCGGTGGTGGTAATAACAAACATCCTTCGTCTGTTACGTTTTGGCCGTGTCACTGTCACCGCGGGCTGGATCTGCTCCGTGGGTTGAGGCTCGCCGTGGCTCTGGGCATCAGCGTTGAGGTCTGCGGATGTTGCTGTGGGTGTCTGTTCCCTGCAGGCGTTGACAAGTCGTTGAGCTTCGTTGGCCAGCACGCGGAAGTCTTGCTGGGTGTTGCATCGCATGTTGGCGAGCGTCCCTCTCATGTGTGGCGGCAGCGTGCTGAGGAATACGAATTGGAAGAGGAAGTTGCCATTGTCCTCCTCTTTAAGCTGCAGCAAGTCCTCCATGAGGGCTTTAGGTCTGCATCCTCTGTGGCCGTAGACCGCCAGGATCCTCTCGGCTCTCTCTTCGGCTGAGGGGACATAATTTGCCACGATGGTTGCTTTCAGTATTTCATATTTGTCTTGGGCCGGCGGCCGCCGGATTATGCTCCGCACACACCTCGAAGTGGCGGCGTCGAGTTTGGCAATGATGTGATAGAACTTCGTATCGTCGGCCGTGATGCCCGCCAGTGTAAACTGGGCTTCAGCTTGTTGAAACCACGAGGCGGGGTCTTCCTGCCAGAAGTCCGGCAGCTTGACAGCGACGGCATTTGTGTAGACCATCACTGCTGTGTCCGCAGGGTGAGAATGCCTTGCCTCGGCTCTCTCAGCGGCGCTGGTGCTCGGTTGAGCCCTCTCTATCACTTCTGCCGGGGGGGGGAGGAACGTCGTCCATCTGTTCCCCTGTCTGCGTGGGCGCCGGCGTCTGCCTGGGTCGCCACAGATAAGTCGATCGCGGGGGAACGCCTCAGGTCCATACTCGCGTCAGGGGTCACCAGTGTAGAAGAGCTTGGAAGAACGAGGCGGTGTGATATATAAACCAAAGTTTATTATCAGCTCCTCTAACAAGTCTCATCTAAGTGCAGAAGCAGAAGCAAGAAAAGAGACCGAATACCTCCGGCTCTGTGAACTTATACTTGCACATAACAAAAGACATGCATATCAAAGGCTGACATCCCTCATTATCTTAATCCCCCCATTGTCTCCGTACTCCTCCTCATGGCCCTGCGGGGTGAGGGCAGCTCCTCCGGTCTCCACCGCAGTGTCTGGGAACGTCTTTGTTTTTCACTGGCGGTTGAGAGTCTTTGTCCTTTCTGAGGTGTGAAGTCGCCTTACATATGTAATCACCAAACATTCCCACATGCTTCAACATATGTAGGTTATGGAATATATGATTAATATAGCCCACATGCATGTCTCTTAATTTAGCAGCAAAAGTCACCGTAAAGACTGTCCTCAACAGCTTCTTAATATTTTTCATAAAGCGGGGATAAACGGACTTTTACTCCGTGCAGCACTGTGTTGGAACATAAAGTTGACGACTGATAAACGGAAAATGCGCGGAGACTGAAACCCGTGAAGCAGAGGGAGACTTGGAGCTGCTGAGACTGTAAGTATAATATCATTTGTTTGTTTTAACGTTTGTGTTGTCAATTAATAATTTATCCAGCATGATGGTGATTTCTTTTACAAACTATGGACACAGAGAGAACTGTTGGTTAAGCGCTGTGAATAAATGCAGAATTAAGGTATATTTTATGAGATTATGGACTTCTGCCACTTAAGAGATGTGAAGAGAATAAATCACAATATAATTAATAAAGGCTGCAGTACAACAAGCTATTTTTACTCAGTAGAACTAAATTGAAATGAACAAACCTTCTCAGGAAATGAATTGAAACCCTTTTCAAACATTGAAAGTTAATTTGTAGTTAAAATATAAAAAAAAAACCTAAATTATTAAACCCTACTGTGGTGTGGCGATCTAAAAATATGAATGTTAATTTTACTGTGAAATCTATTCTTTTTATCTGCCTTCAGATGTGTGAAGACTGGAAGCTTCATTCTCACTGAGACCTTCTGAAGGTCAGAGGTCGTCAGTGGAGGAGCATCCCTGCTTCATGTGGATTTCAGCACAGAAGAAGACCTTCAAATTCAAGATTCAAGTAGGTGCTGCCATCATTTTCTCCACACTAACATGCATTCAATGCAATTTAGTTGTTGTAATGACAAATTCTTTTATTTCTTTTTTTAAAGTTCTCAGCAAGAACACAATATTGGTCTTTTTTTTTTTTACAATTTTACTGAGCATTTAATTCTAAATAAATCACTGTTTAACAAGAAATTTTTGGCAATCCTGTGCTTTTCTTGTGGTGTTACATAGAATAGCATCACTGTAAACTATGGAAAAAGCAGCTGCTTTAAAATTTGTACTTCCTCACACAACTTTGAGTGCAAAAAAACTCTAAAAAGTGCCATAACTTTTTGGAAAAGCTCCCACAAATCCAGGCTTTTTGGGCCGCAACAATCACAAAAAGAGCTGACAAAATCCTGGAGGGACTGAAATACAGTGAGATTATGTCTGCATGGTTCATGCATTGAATTTGTTTCCTTACTCTGGATGGTGAACTTGACACGACACACCCTTTGCACTAAAGAAAGCACCTGTGAGCACTTTATGAAATGATAAGTTAAATAATAAAAAGTGCATTATTGTAACTGATTTTGGGTCAGTTCTATATGTGATAATTTATGTATTAACAAAGTTAGAAGATTCTTGGTGCAATTTGCAGCATTAGGTCTCAAAGATTTTTGTTTCATGGGACGTAAAATGGCTATTAAAATGGTAATTCCCCAGATCGAATAGGATCGATTCAGAATCTCAAGAATCGGAATCGAATCGATTCTGGAAGTTAGGGATCGTTCCCAGCCCTAGTGCTATGAGATGACTGTTGTTGTGAAATGGCGCTATATAAATAAAGTTGAATTGAATTGAATTGAATTGAATTGAATAGGAGCATGCATCAAGACCTCCGTGCTGGCAAGAGAGAGAAAAGGGCGGACTCTGGCTATATTTCTAAGATGGTAAAATCAGATTTTTGTTACATTTTTAATGTGTGAAATAAAATTAAAGTCAGAGTCTAAAAGAACGCCCAGGTTCTTGACACAATGTGTAGGATTTAGACCTAGCAACTTGGGTAAAAGTTTCTCTCTCTTGTCTTCAGGACCGATGATTAAAACTTCTGTTTTGTCCTGGTTGAGCTGTAGGAAGTTCTCTGCCATCCATGACTTTATATCTAAAATACAGTTCTAAAGGGCATTAATTGGTTTTGTGTCATCAGGAGACATGGCAATGTACAGTTGAGTATCATCAGCATAGCTATGAAAATTGATGCCTTCAAATGGACTGAAAGAGTCAAAAAGAATTCTTCTTACTTCTTCAACTTAGAAAAAAAAGATTAAAAAGACCATCAACAAACTGAACATTGAATCAGAATCAGAATCAGATTTATTGCCATTGTTCATGTAGTACACAAACTAAGAATTTGTCTCGGTGCAATGCTGCAACATTAAACATGATAAAATAAAAGAAATAAAAAACTATACATGCAATAAAGTGTAGAATAAGAATGAGTAATACTAGTCAAAGCAGTTTTTAAATATATTAGCGAGCAGCAGATATTGTGGAGTACCACATAGTGCAGTCGGTAATGCAAAAAAAAAACTGTGATGATTGACATGAGTCTGGTTGAGCTGCTGTACATAGTGCACGAGAGTCTAATAAGTCACTTAAGGGCCTTTTCCACTAGCACGCTTTAGCGCGACACGGGACGGCTCAGCACGCTTTGTACGCTTTTCCACAAGCCCCAACACGGTTTAACAGCCGCGATTCTCAGCCCCGCTCCAGGGCAGGGTACAGCAGTGCTGAGCTGTGCCGTATTGTGACGTTAACAGACTGGTCGCCGCTGATTGGTCAGGTCGTAACCGGCGCTGAATGGTCAGGTTGTAACCGCCCCTCTCCTCCTCCTCATCTACCAAATCTTCACAACCTTCTCAATAAAGTTTTTGAAAAAAAAAAAAAAAAAGAATCTTCACGACCGCCTTTACTCAGCACGCAACCACTGTTGGCGGTTCCTTTTCAGTGTATTGCTGTGCTATTTTCATTTATTCTCTATCAAAAATGTCTTCGCGTAATAAGGGT
This sequence comes from Pholidichthys leucotaenia, assembly GCA_020510985.1. Lineage (NCBI taxonomy): Eukaryota > Metazoa > Chordata > Actinopteri > Cichliformes > Pholidichthyidae > Pholidichthys > Pholidichthys leucotaenia. The sequence goes on from CM035841.1 coordinate 22,703,432, forward strand.
GTTCCATGGACCAATAAGGAGCTGCAGTGTCTACTCACTGCATTGTCAGACGAACGTATTCAGCGCGAGTTAGACGGAGCCGCCCGGAATGAAAAAATATACCGGGAGGTCTGGACATCGGAGTCCTTTAACGGTGAGTTTTAATTTTTTTTTTATTGTGCGTTTTTTCGCAAATATATTCGGTAAGACGCTCAGTTTATTTATGCAATAAAAAAGCTGCTCATTTGTGGATGGATTGCTGCTTTATTGCAGCACACTGCGGACTAAAGCTTTTATTTTAATTATTCATGTGAACAATACGCTGAAATAAGCTTATGTATTCTTGTTAAGAACTATTGTCTTTTCTGTATATATTGCACTTTCGTGCTGTATTTTATTGTGTGTATTTTCCTTGTAGAATCATCCCACGCGTCCGCCGCGACAGCCCGCACGGATTATTCAACCGAGCCTTCCTGACCCACAGCTGGCAGAGACGCCTTCATTCAACTTGTGACCCAGTTTGGGAAGCTGGTGTAGACACTCAGTGGTCGGCGTGTATAAAATGTCGATTAACCTTCATGTTGTGTTGCAAAGTTTTTTTTTTCTTTTAATATTTTGTATATAATAAAATGGAATTGTTTTGGAAAGTGTGGTTTGTCTGTTATAACACTGAATTATAAAACAGTATAATTACATAGAAATTCCATTGCCTAGTCTGATCAAAATGATGCTAATCATCCTGTCAGGGGTCAACCATTGTAAAGGTAATGTAATTTTTAACTAGACCAAAAAACAAATCTTTTTGTAAGCTTTCTGTTCTTTTTATTGAAATATCATAAAAAATTAGCCCCAACACAGTGGAATTTATATGGAACAACAGGAGGGCTAGATTACGTTTGTCTTTATTATATTTACCATTTGATCGTGGAGGTCTGAAATGTCCAAATTTTATGTTGTATTATTGGTCGGCACAACTGAGGTCTATGACATATTATTTTTCATCAAATGATCTCCCTCACTGGACTGAAATGGAATCATACAATTTACCTTTACCTCTTCCCATATTCATATACTCAGATTCGGCAAAAAAATTACAAAAACAAGTTAAAAATCCATTTGTAAAGCATATGATCAAAATATGGTGTGAAGCTAAAAACTATTTAAAAGAACCACAGTTATTGTCACAATTTTGTCCAATATGGGGTAATCAATATTTTAAACCAGGGAGAGCGGACGCTGTATTTAAAGTATGGAATTTAAAAGGGATACAAAAGATTCAGGATTTATATTTGCCATGTGCAGACAACATAATGTCTTTTGAAGAGCTGAGGATCAAATTTAATCTCAATAGAACACATTTTTTTAAATATCTTCAACTTAGAAACTTTATTCGATCAAATCAAAATAAAGCTCTCACTCGACCTATTTATTCATCCTTGGAAAAAATGATGATGAAAGATAGTAAAAGAAAGGGTATTATTTCAGAGTTTTATAACTCATTGACACTATCTTCAAGTGAAAATTCACTGAAAAGATTAAACTACTGGAAAGAAGATCTGCAAATTGAAATTTCAGAGGAACAATGGGAATTGGCTTGTACAGAAGCTCAAACCAAATCAATAAATGCACGCCTTAAATTGATACATTTCAAATGGTTAATGCGGATGTATGTTACACTGGAGGAGTTAAATAGATATAACAAAAATATACCAGATACATGCACAAAATGCATGGAAAGTAAAGGAACCCTATTTCATTGTTTATGGGAATGTAGATTAATAAGAATGTTTTGGGAAGAGGTGAGGGTAACAATTGAAAAAATAATCTCAAAACAAATCATATTGAATCCTAAACTGTTTTTGTTGGGTCTGTACCCAGAAAAGCATAATTTTAATAAAAGTGAAAGAACATTCATAGACCTCAGTTTGCTTAATGCCAAAAAATGTATTGCACTATTATGGAAAAAGACTCATAGACCAGATGTGACTCAGTGGTTAAGACAGATGTTAACAAACCTTCCATTAGAAAGAATAACATATATACTGAAATCAAAGGAAATTGTGTTTGAGAATATATGGAGACCTTTTATTGATTATGTAAAAAATTTAAACATAACTCTTGAAGAAGAAGGTGAATGATGTGTGTGGACCTTGTAAATTCCAAACTGGTGAACATAATATGTATACTTATGTATTGGATTGTCTAGACTAAACAGAGGAGCATTGTTAAAGACTTGATTTTGTTGGTGGTTGTTGGTGTTTTTAGTGCATTTTTTTCTTTTTTTGTAGTACTTTAGTGTTAGTGTTTGATTGTTTGAATCATGTTTGTTAAAAAAAAAAAAAAAGGTTCAATAAAGATATTGTGGAAAAAAAAAAAAAATTAGCCCCACATGATCCAGTTCTAAACTTTGGGTACATTTTTTATGTTAACTTATAAGAAGTTGCACAGTTGGACTTTAAAATGCAGCAGGAGAGACTGATCAAGCTTACAAGTCAAAGTAGGTAAAAAAAGTAAGTATATGTAAATTGAATGTTCTATCGGCATTCCAAATTCAGAGAATTACAATACTTTAGAAGGAGTGTAGCATCATCTAAACGGAAAATAATAATACTGTTGTTCCAAACGTTGACCTGAAGGTGAAAAACATGATTTTTTTTAATTCAGTACATCCAAAATGCCCTAGGATGTGGTGTTGGACAGTGTGCCACGTCTCATTATTTAATACGAATAAAAACAAGTTTCAGCTCATTATTTCTAGGTCATTTGGCAGTTAATTCAAAACAAAAGTGACTTGTGTTGTTGCAGCTTAATTATGAGATAAAATTAATTGTGAGATAAATCCACAGAGCGAGCAAGGCAATAATCCTTGGATCCTTTTTTGTCTCGTGTAAATAAGGACTCAGTCGGGTGCATAACGTCACGGGAGTGTGGCCCCGCCTCGCTGAGAATCTGCTGCTGCCCCGCTTCTAAAACCTCCTAACACAAACCATCACAGCACAAGCACAACAGCGTGCTAATGGAGACAGAAGCATTCCGAGCCGTACTGAAGTGAATCGAGCCGTACCGAGGTGTGCTGGGCTAGTGGAAAACAGGCTTTAGTGTTCAGCAGTCTGATGGCAGAGGGGAAGAAGCTGTTCATGTGACGGGAGGTTTTAGTCTGAATGGACCGAATTCTTCTACCTGAGGGGAGGGGGGCAAACAGTACGTGACCAGGGTGTGAAGGATCGGCTATGATCCGGCCTGCACGCCTCCGGGTCCTGGAGATGTACAGGTCCTGGAGAGATGGGAGCTTGCAGCCGATCACCTTCTCAGCAGCACGCACGACGCGCTGCAGCCTTAGTCTGTCCCTGGCAGTGGCTCCTGCGTACCACACGGTTATGGAGGTGGTGAGGATGGACTCGATGATGGCTGTGTAGAACTGCACTAACATCTTGGTGGGTAGCTTGAGCTTCCTCAGCTGCCGCAGGAAGAACATCCTCTGCTGGGCCTTTTTGATGAGGGAGCTGATGGGTCGGCAACACAGAGCTTTTACTGAGTTTTTTACCTGATATCAGAGGCCATGAAAAGGGCCTCCATAACCAGCAATCTCACCTCTGCATCCCAGCATGGACTACTCTAGGCAGAATAGAGGAAGAAGTACCCAGGTCAATGTACTCAGTTTCACAACAGTGCTTCATTTTGTGGATACAGAGCTGAAACGAAGTGTGTCTGTCCGGGGTGGATGTGATTTTACACCCGCTGCATACGTATATTCTGCAGCAGTTGGAGCCGCAGAGTGACAGTGGCGTTCATGGGACAGCAAAGAGGGGAGTCTGCAGCAGGAGAGCACCCAAGAGCTCATGCCATACTCTGAGTGGTCACCGATGTAGCAGTTCACTTACGCTTTTTTCCCCACCAAAATAAAACAGTCTCTCTTTTTTACAAATTCGATCAAAAGGCCTCGGGGTCTGCACGGAGGACTCTCAGGGTCCGGATCCAGACTGGAGTCCGCCAGTTGGTGGCCCTTGCTGCAGATATTCCCACCATGATGCTAATTCCCTCTTAGATATTTGAAAAGAAGAGATTCCAAAAACAGATGAGGATTTCAAATTCATAACAGAAGCTGACTTAACCATAAAGGAACTAGACTTAGCTATTTCAAAAAAGCAAAATGGAAAACCGCCAGGCTCTGATGTCATTACAACAGAGTTTTATAGTTTATTGGTGTATTTGTCAGGGACCAGGAAGACAAAAGAAGAGGAAAACGGCAGCCTTGTGTATAGCAGAATGGAATGTACGCACTCTGTTGGACAGAACAACATCACAGCACCCAGAAAGACAGACCGCACTTGTGGCCCTGGAAATAAACAGGTACAATGTAAACATAGCTGCACTTAGTGAAACAAGATTGCCTGGATTTGACAGCTTGGAAGACCATGGGTACATCTTCTTTTGGAGTGGGAGATAAAATCAAGAAAGGAGAGAAGCAGGAGTGGGCTTTGCAGTTAGAAAGGAGATAGCAGCAACGCTTGATGAGGAACCGGTGCCAATCAACGACAGGATAATGACTATGAGACTCCCACTACAGCGGAAGATGTTATGCCACACTCACCAGTGTATATGCCCCAACAATGACTAACACAGAGGAGGTGAAGGAAGAGTTCTACAGTGATTTACGTGAGACTATCAGGCATGTACCGACTGATGACAGGCTGATACTCTGAGATTTTAATGCCAGAGTTGGTTCGGACACTGAGAAATGGAAAGGAGTGCTAGGCAGTCATGGAGTAGGCAAGTGCAATGCTAATGGAGAACTTCTATTTGCACTATGTTCAGAGTACAACCTTGTGATAACCAACACTCTATTTAAGCACAAGGAGACACACACAAGAAGACATGGATGCACCCAAGATCCAAGCACTGACACTTATTAGACTACATCATAGTCAGGCAGAGAGATATAAGGGATGTATTGGACACCAGAGCAATGAGAGGCACGGACTGTGGTACTGATCATGTTATGCTGAGATCTAGATTAGCTGGTGGAGCTGGTGGTGGACTGCCGCAGGCATGGGCAGCCCCTCACAGCACCAGTAAATATACAAGGAACAGACATCGAGATGGTGACATCCTATAAGTACCTGGGTGTTCATCTGAACAATAAACTAGACTGGTCACACAATACTGACGCACTCTACAAGAAGGGACAGCGCAGGCTGTTCCTGCTGAGGAGAATCAGGTCTTTTGGTGTACAAGGGGCGCTGCTGAAGACATTCTATGACACGGTGGTGGCATCAGCCATCACTTTTGGAGTGGTCTGGAGTGGTTGTGGGACTAATAAAGGCTTATCTTATCTTATCTTAGATTAAGGATTTGCAGACGAAAACAGCACTGCAGGACGGGTGCAAAGCCACCACAGAAGCTAAACACTAGTGCACTGAAAGGCCAAAAGAAGCAGGAAAAACTTACACAGGAAATGGATGAAAACTTGAAAGACTAGGACAGCAACAACTCAGAGAATGACATAGAAGAGAAATGGGCAACACTGAAGGACACGGTGTATCAGGCTGCGAGTGATGTATTAGGCTACCCTGAGAGGAAACATCAAGATTGGTTTGATGAGCATGATGAACACCTGAAGAAGCTACTAGAAGCGAGGAATACAGCTAGGCAGGAAAACCTACAGTGTAACACAAGGTCGAAGAAGAAGAAATACTCAAAGGCTCAGAGTGAGCTACAGAAGTACACCAGAGAGATGAAGTCCAACTGGTGGGATGAAAAAGCAGAGAAACTTCAAACTGCAGCAGACAGGAACGACATGAAAACATCCTTCACAGGTTTGAGAGAAATCTACGGCCCTAAACCAAGAGGATTGATCCAACTAAAGGCTATGGATGGTGAAACGGTTTTGCAGGAGAAAGACAAGATCCTGGACAGATTTGCAGACCACTTTGACCAACTACTAAACAAACCTGGAGATCTCACTGAAGAGGCTAAAGAAGCTCTAGTGCAGCGACCAGCTGTATCAAGTCTGGATGAACCACCAAATTTTGATGAACTAATGGCAGCTATCAGGGCAACACAGGATGGTAAAGCTCCAGGAAGGGATGGAATTCCAGCAGAAGTGTGGAAATTTGGTGGTGTTCAGCTGACCAGCTGCCTGCACAAGCTCATCCAAGAGATATGGGATGCCCAGAAAGTACCTCAAGACCGGAAGGATGCAAGAAATATGGTTGTACAGAGAAGTTTGTCAGCCTGATCGAGACACTCTATACAGGTATGCAAGCAAACGTGGCAATGAGTGGTTCAGTATCTAAAGACTTTTCAGTAAGGAACGGGGTGAAACAAGGGTGTGTGCTGGCACCTACGCTCTTCTCACTATATGTGGCAGCCATGCTTGAGGTGGCCTTCAAAGACACTTCAGAAGGAGTATACATTCAAACAAGGAAAGAAGCAGACTTGTTCAATGTGGCACAGTTTAAAGCCAAGAGTAAGACATTGATAAAGGTAGTAAGAGAAATGCTCTTTGCCGACGACAGTGCTCTAGTTGCACACAGTGTGGAAGATATGCAATCTTTAGTGGAGAAATTTTGCAAGAGCAGCTAGCCAATTCAGCCTCCAAATCAACCTCAAGGAGACAGAGTGCCTTTATCAACCACCAAAGTTCCAGTTATCAACATCACTACCAGAAGAGATCAGCACTGGTACAGAGCCACTAGTCAAGTGCAAGACTTTCAAGTACCTAGGCAGTACTGTTTCAGAGAATGTTAGGCTGGAGGATGAACTATCTCTCAGAATGGGAAGAGCGAGCGCTGTGTTTGGAAACTTGAGGGAGAGACTGTAGAACAATCAACATGTGTCTATCTGTGTGAAATGCAAAGTGTACAGAGTGACAGTACTGGCTACTCTATTGTACGGTGCTGAAACTTGGACTGTCTACAGAGTGCTGGTGAATAAACTCCACGCGTACATGATGAGACACCTTCGAGCCATAATGAATATCTCATGGAAAGACGAGATAACCAACACAGAAGTGTTGAAACGAGCTGGTCTACCATCAATGGAGGGCATGCTAATACAGATTAACCTGAGATGGGTCGGACATGTTGAGAGGATGGACCACCAGCGTCTCCCTCGGCAGTTACTCTACTCACAGTTATGCGAGGGCAAACGCAATCAGGGTCGACCAAGGCTCAGATTTAAAGACACTGTAAAAAGAAACTTGAAGAAGCTGGACATAGACAGGAGTTCCTGGCAGCGGAAGGCTAAGGACAGAGCTGTGTGGAGGAATCTGATCAGACCTAAATGAAACAGTCATTGTCGCCCACGACAGACTGCTATGATGATGATGATGTCAGGGACCATGACCAGAAAAACATTAAACACAAGGTACAGATGCTCTGTACCAGATTATAGCATTCTCAATAATTTCCATCTGTAGTCCCTGAGGCAGGAAAGAAGATTTTAAAAGAAAAACAGCACATACAGAAAGCAATTCAGGTCCGATTTCAAAATCTGTGGTCCCTGAAACAAGCTGGGAGTAAGTTTAAAAGAAAAAAAGATAAGAGAACAGCACACATAAAAACAATTTAAGAGTACAATTTGAAATCCCATTTAAGGAAGACAGTCAATGCTGGCAGGCTCGATTACTTAAAATCCATTATTTAGTCTGTGGAAAAATCTCTGTAATTTGTTGTGGTCTTCAGCTCAGTGGGGAGCTTGTTCCATTCGGTTACAGCTTTGTATGAGAAGGCTTTATAAATTCTTTTGGAAAGCTATAAGAGATCTAATTTATGATGCCTTTAAAGAATGCATAGAAAAGTCTTACTTGTCAATAACTATGAAACAAGGAGGAATTACACTCCTATCACCCTACTTTGTGGAGATTACAAACTCCGAGCTCATGTCTATGCTAATAGACTGAAGGTAGGTTTGGAGAAGATAATTTGTGAAACACAATCTGCATTCATTAAAGGAAGACACATTCATAACCATACACGTTTAGTTTTAGACATACTTGACTAAAACTATCTGGTCCCACATGATAGCTTTACCTTATTCTTGGACTTCTTTAAAGCTTCTGACGCTCTGGAACAACTGGTTATTCAAGGTCCTTAATTTATTTGAGTTTGATCCGAAATTTCACAATATTATCCAAATGCTTTAAACTGATATAAATAGTAGTCGATCACTCAGTCGTGGAATGTCTCAAAGATTCCCGGTGAAACGAGGCATCTGACAAGGCTGCCCTGTAATAGGGCTGTGAATCTTTAGAAATCACACGATTCAATTATATTCTGATTTTTGGGGTCGCAATTCAATACAGAATTGATTTTCGATTCGCATTTGGCTCTCAGTTCAGTACAAAAACCCACTAATTTCAGGAAAAAGTCCACTGCACTGCAAAAAATGCTGAGGTAAGCTTGAAAGCAGAGTACAGTGTGTTGATGTTTTGGGGGGGTATACTTTTAAAAAATTACATCAACTGATTTGCAATAAAATACTGTTAAATGAAAAAAGTAGGCTTAGGTTACTGCTTTTTTACTTCTCGAAAACTTGTGAGTTTCAAAAATGAAATTGGACACAAGTGAAATAAAGTTAGAAAATTTTCCTTTTCAGCATATCACAATTCCTAACAGCTTTTGCACAGTGTGGAGGTTTGGTCGCCCTCCAGCATTCTAGAAATATAGGCTATTCATTTAAAAACAAAAGTAAATTCTATCACAAATACTTTGAACATCCATTTAAATAGAAGTGCTACCTGACTGTATACAGTCAATGTACAGTTACCTATACAGTAACTTAATGCAATGAACAAATTCAATAAGAACTGAATGCAATTGATGCATAAAATCAGTAACATTAATTTGAAACCTGCACAAATATAAACTTAAGTATCTAAATTCTTCGGAGACTTAAAAAACAAATTAAAGTTATCCACATTTACCTAGGCCCCAATGATGCCTTGGTGTGAATTATGGTAACAACTTCCAGTACTAGTTTAGAACATATGGTTGTCACTGAAACGGAACACTTTTCCTTGTTAAAAAAAACAATGACTTTGGCATCAGAAATGTGGGAACATGGCCTCTTGCACCTCAAAACAGTAATATAATCAAATCACTTCCCACGACTATCAAGGGATGGAAAGATGACCTTATAAAGTGGCCTCGTACACAGTAGCTCCGTTAGCATCTTAGCAGCGGCGCTAACTAACGGTGTAAACAAATGACCCGTGCTGGTAAAATGAGTCACTTTGAGGACATTTTCAAAACTGATGTGACATTATTTCCATATTCTGTATTGAAAGACCTTCAAAATGATATTTAATTTGTAGGAAGTGCGCAAAACCTGACCCAGAAAAAGACGATTTGTTTATATTTTAGCTAGGTTGAAAACTCGCGTTCCATCGGTCTGGAATTATGTCTTCCACAAAAACATAGGTATTTTTAGAAAGTACGATTTCTAAGCTTTCCAATGATACCAGGCACTCATGGGGTTTTCCCGGGACGTGCACTACCAAACAAAGAAAGAGTCATGATTTATGACTTCTCGTTGCCTGTACTCATAATGACGCGGTGCAAATTCTGACCAGCACGTCTCCACTGCAATGAAGTCAGCTGCATTTTCCAGTCTGGCACAACCACGAACACTAGCAAGTACCAGAACTACGCAAAAACATTCAAAAATACAAAAACTACAAGTGTTGAAATTCGCTGCCACTTGAGTGCAAAACATGCATGTGGACTATACATTAAAATGAATTTGAAAAACTTTTAAAACACCATTTTAAATGCCCCTGCTACTCCACTCTTACTGACTGATTTAACACTAGGTCAGCTGAAACCGGAAGCTCCGCCCATAATCATTCCTACAGCGGCACCCCGGGAATCAGGTGGATAAAACAAAATAAAGTGCTGCTACAAGTTTTCATGATTTTTTTTTTTTTTGCCTGTTCAGAATTTGCTGGGAGTTTGTTACAGTGATGCAGTGTGTGTCGTTCAGCAGGAGGACTGACAACTTTTTCCACTTCTTTCAACTCTGGCTGACTATCTGGTCATGGCCCTTTGCCTGGTGAAGCTTCTCCAGTACAAGGTGAAGTAAATGCAATAATTTAAAACAAACAAAAATTAACTTCCATCCAGTGTTCATTTAGTCAACTAAAACTATATCTATTTTTTCATCCATTAAAGCTAGAAATTAAAACTAAAATTACCATTTATGCGTTTTACTTTTGACGCCTAATTTGAGTCCAGATTTATTGTGATATTTTATTTTTCTCGTTTTATTTTAGTCTGTTCATTATTGATCGTTTTTATCTACTTTAAGTCAATAAGATTTGTTTTTTATTCAATGAAAAGAACACTGCTTCCATCGCTGTCAAAAGATGGTAGAAAAAAAACTCAACTGTGGCTGTCAGGGTTGCTAGGCAACGGGGTAGTGCGTGGTTCTGCAAACAAACATTATCCAAACACTAGCCCATAAACTTTTTTTTTTTTTTTACCTCTATTTTTTTTTTTTTTTTTGTTACTTATTTGTACCCGTAGGTAGATTTGGTTTGCAGTCTGGTGACAAGCCACCGGCTGCCGGTCGCTGCGTGCGCGAGCGCCCTAAACCTACATGTTTTGGTATGCAGGAGGAAACCGGAGAAATCCCGGAGTAAACCCACGCAACACGGGGAGAACATGCAAACTCCACACAGCTCACTGTTGGTCGGGGGCTGGGATCGAACCCACGATCTCACGATCCCCGCGATCCCCCGGCCGAGGGTAAACTGTGCTGCCACAGTGCTAAACCACTGCGCCACCGTGCAGCCAAATGTTAATGTGCCATTCATGCATTGTGTTCATGCTTCCTGTCCTTACGGTGTCTATACACTGATGACTGATGACTTCCGGCTCTGAGAGAGAGCAGACGCTTTTCTTCGCTCTCCTTTCTAATCCTCCCTTCTGATCCCAGCTTGCAATGTCGCTCTTCTTCTGGCTGAATCTTAATCCAAATGGAAATTATGGATCTGGAAAGCGGCTTATAATTGTGATTGTCACCACTTTAAAGAAGATTGGGTCAAGGGGGAACCCAACGGAGAGACCCATGGATTGGAACTCATGTGTCTGTGTGATTCGACTGAAGATGTGGAAAACATCTACCTGTTTTGGCTTTACGATCACAGGATTTTCTGCTGATTGGCTCTGGAGTTTTCCTGGTGTATCGAAAATTTAACTGGAAGAGCTAATCAAAATGCGGACCCGGTGTAGCTGCTTCTTCAACAATTCAAGAAGATTTCAAGCCTGTATGAAATTTGAAGCACAGAATCGAAGAGAGGGAAATTCTATTCTCTGAGTGCACTGTGCAGATTTGACCTTGTTTTGGTGCCCTTGTTTACATTCCTCCTCGATGAAGATAACGCTGGAGAAGTGGCTTAACCCAAACAATCGACACAATTGTTGTTGTTTCAACAGATGGACGCTCAAGGACAGTGCACCATGTGACAAGTTACCATCTGCAAGCGAGAGAGTGACTCTGGACTGCTTAGATCACATGACTATAACATCTATCCACTGCCAGGAGGCGCCCTCTGCTGTTCACTAGCAATTGACACACCTACACTACTGCATTCAACATTACACCACTGATACAATCACTGATATATATTTTACAATACACTGACTCTCTCAACTTGCTTTGTCATTGTGTTCTTGTTGTCTGCTAAATGTGCATTGAGGTTTTTTTTTTCTTGTAATCATAATCCCGCTCACTGAGCGCTATTCTGATAAACATGTTTTTTTCTCTCGCCTACTGTGTCATCCCCCCCCTCCCTTTCTTTTTTTTTTACCCCCACTATGACTGGCGCCTGTTTGTGGCTGCCCCGGCCTTGGATGTGCGCTGACATAGAGCACGCCCAAATGCCAAGTCAAATTTCAATTCTCCTGTATGTATGTATTACGTATGGTGGTATTGACAATAAACTTAATTCATTCATTCATTCAATATGTAGATGTGCCTTGTAACCTCTTTTGTCCTGCAGTTCTGGAGCAGAGGCGAATCCTGGCTTGCAATCTCCTTATTGTTATGTGTTTCTCTCAAATGCAAATGCCCATACCTACTGCTGTGAATGCCTTTCATGTATTGTCTGTAGATGGGTATATAAGCTGCAATATTCTGTAAATCTCTCTCTCACTCTTTGACTACTGCTGCTGACACACACATCCTGTGTCTCTTTGCTGAGAGCCTGAGGACCCGCTCCAGTCTGCTCACACAAGGGCTGGAGCGGAGTTCCTGTGACGGCGGTATGATAATAAACCTATTTAAAACTCTCACTTCGCAGCCTTTATTTTATCATCCACCATACTGGATTCCATACACATTTAGCCTATGGACTAAACTCTCTAATTTTTACATTCTTTTACATTCGTCCTTCGAAATGTGTGGCCATCGCCGGCTTGTCTACAAGACTACGACATCTGAATTTGTGTATGATCAGCCCAGTGCTGCTCAGCCATATTTGCATGGTCAGCTACAGCCAGCAATTTTGTGGAGTGATGCAACGTAGGGGGGTAACTTGCTGAGGGAGCATAACTAGTTGAAGGGGTGTTGAAATTTGAGCCCTGTCTCGAATTTCTTGCTGCTCAATTTTTTTCTTTATTCCTACCGTTTCATCCAGCTGCTACTCTGTGTGGTTCTCCTGCGTTGGCAGCATCAATGTGTAATTATGTATCACTAAGCGGCAATACGTGTCACATGGCGGAACCCTGGAACCACTGCAAAAAATATATACATAACAATGACAATAATAACAATAATAAACTGGAGGGCACTCAAACTGTTTCTCCACCACAGCTCCGTCCCTCCCTGCCTTTGTCCTCCCCTCTGTAACTTTGTCTGTCCATATAGCCATCCATCTGTACACTGGGAGATAAATTTGTAATAACTTAAAGGTCTGTTTGTTTTCTTGTCTACTTGTTCTATTTGATTTTCTTTGTTGATTTTGGGTATGACTTAAATTTTTGTTATTGATTTTAAAATTGTAACGGGGTAGGCACTATATAAGCACGAGCTTCAGCCTACACCCTTTTGGTTGTTCTTTTGTGTGTTCTTATTGTATTGTATGTTTATTTTATTACCGAATAAATTCATTCATTCATTGCAATAGGGCCTTGGCGGAGGTATGTACTCACAGATCACCTCCAACATCAAATGAGTTCTTCTTTGGGCCAAGGGCCACCTCTGGTGAAAATTTCATCCAAATCCATCCAGTAGTTTTGAAGTATTTTTGCTAACACAAAAAGTGCTGGAGACTGTAACACTCGTGTCAGCAGCTGAAATGAGCAGGTGGCTAAACAGAGACCCTACATTGTCCAGGGTGGCACAGTTTATCCAACATGGTTGGCTTAGACCCAACTTTCCAACCGTATGCTGTGCGAAAAACAGAGTTAAGTGTGCAAGATGGGTGTGTACTGTGGGGGTCACGTGTTGTGGTACCACCACCAGGGCGTGGTGTCATGTTGAAGCAACAGCATCATGGTCGCATAGGTATCACCAGGATAAAGGCTTTGGTGCGAAGCTACTTCTGGTGGCCAAAGTATGTTATGATTAAAGTATGATAATGTATGTTAACAACAACTGGTGCAGACCGGGACATATCACTGTTAAACAACGTCACTGCAGCAAAGACACTGAGTTGCTAGCTGTTAGCATGCGGCCTACATATCTCCCGAGAGAACACTCACACGTGATCTGCATTGTTGTTTATGCAAATCCAACGGCGAACGCTGGGACAGCGCGTGACGTCATCCATTCAGTAACCAGCAGGCTGCAGACAGAACACCCAGATGCTCTTCTCATCTCAGGCGATTTCAACCATGTTTCACTATCTCCCATTCTACCCACGTTCACCCAGTATGTCACATGCCACACTAGAGACAATAAAACACTGGACTTATTCTACGCAAACACTAAGGAGGCGTACACCTCATCACAACTCCCCCCACTCGGGAGATCGGATCACAACTTGGTTCATCTCCGGCCGGTGTACAAACCCCTAGTGCACAGACAAGCTCCGGCCATGTGCACAGTGAAGTTATGGTCTGAGGAGGCAATGGACACTCTAAAGGGCTGTTTTGAAGCCACCGCCTGGAAGCAGCTCTGCGATCCACATGGTGAGGATATCGATGGCCTCACTCATACCTTCACGGGCTACCTCAGCTTCTGTGTGGACAAATCCGTTCCCACCAAGACCATACGGTGTTGCTCAAACAACAAACCCTGGATCAACCCTGAGATAAAAACACTTCTGAGAGAGAAGAAGAGGATCATCAGGTCGGGGAACAGGGAGATGCTGAAGTCCGTACAAAGGGAGCTGAGGAGAAAGATCAGAGAAGGCAAGGACAACTTCAGGAAGAAGATGGAGGACAAGCTGCAACAGAGCGACATTGGCGGGGTCTGGAGAAACCTCAAAACCATCTTTGGGCTCCAGAATACCTCCCCCCAGGCCACGGGGGGCAGGGAGTGGGCGAACAATCTGAATCTGTTTTTCAATAGGTTTGACCAACCGCCCTCCCCCCTGACTGCACAACAACCACTGCTGCCTCTAAAGAAATCAAGTCCTGCTGCCCACTCCCCACTCCAAACACACAGCCCCCCATCCTGACCCTGACCAGGACCCAGGTGAGGACGGAGCTGAGGAAGATCAAGGCGAGGAAGGCGTCGGGACCGGACAGCATCAGCGCAAAGCTCCTCAAGTCCTGTGCAGACCAGCTGTGTGGGATTGTGACGTACATCTTCAACCTGGCTGCACGGTGGCGCAGTGGTTTAGCACTGTGGCAGCACAGTTTTACCCTCGGCCGGGGGATCGCGGGGATCATGAGATCGTGGGTTCGATCCCAGCCCCCAACCAACAGTGAGCTGTGTGGAGTTTGCATGTTCTCCCCGTGTTGCGTGGGTTTACTCCGGGATTTCTCCGGTTTCCTCCCGCACACCAAAAACATGTAGGTTTAGGGCGCTCGCGCACGCAGCGACCAGCAGCCGGTGGCTTGTCACCAGACTGCAAACCAAGTCTACCTACGGGTACAAATAAGTAACAAAAAAAAAAACAAAACAAAAAACAAAAAACAAAAACCTGAGCCTGAAGCTGGGGAGGGTACCACAGCTGTGGAAAACATCTTGTGTGGTACCTGTACCAAAAACTTCCCACCCCAAAGACCTAAACAGCTACAGACCGGTGGCCTTGACGTCCCACTTGATGAAGACCCTGGAGAGACTGCTCCTTGCTCACCTCCGCCCCCTGGTGGAACCAGCGATGGATCCACTCCAGTTCGCCTACCAGCATGGCACTGGGGTGGAGGATGCGGTGATCTTCCTCCTTCACCGTTCTCTGTCCCACCTGGAGAAGCCCGGGAATGTGGTGAGGATCATGTTCTTTGTCTTCTCCAGTGCTTTCAACACCATCCAACCGATGATCCTGAAGGACAAGCTGCTGCGCGCAGGGGTGGACCAGCACCTGTCATCATGGATCCTGGACTACCTCACGAACCGGCCTCAGTTTGTGAGAACCCGGGACTGTGTGTCCGACACGATCATCGGTAGCACGGGGGCCCCCCAGGGAACGGTGTTGGCTCCCTTCCTGTTCACTCTTTATACTGCGGACTTCTCACACAACACAACACACTGCCATCTACAGAAGTTCTCTGATGACTCTGCGATCGTTGGCCTCATCTCCAATGGAGATGAAGCTGAGTACAGAGGGCTTATCCAGGACTTTGTGGACTGGTGCCATCGGAACTGCCTCCAGATCAACGCGAGGAAAACTAAGGAGCTGGTGGTGGACTGCCGCAGGCATGGGCAGCCCCTCACAGCACCAGTAAATATACAGGGAACAGACATTGAGATGGTGACATCCTACAAGTACCTGGGTGTTCATCTGAGCAATAAACTAGACTGGTCATACAATACTGACGCACTCTACAAGAAGGGACAGCGCAGGCTGTTCCTACTGAGGAGACTCAGGTCTTTTGGTGTACAAGGGGCGCTGCTGAAGACATTCTATGACACGGTGGTGGCATCAGCCATCACTTTTGGAGTGGTCTGCTGGGGCAGTGGCATTACTGCAGCCGATAGGAAGAGACTGAACAAACTGATCAAGAAAGCTAGCTCTGTCCTGGGGCAGCGCCTTGATCCGGTGGAGGAGATAGGAGAGAGAAGGACGGTGGCTAAACCGTCATCTCTGCTAGAGTCCGAGTTCCACCCTATGCAGGACATACTGAATGCACTGAGGAGCTCATTTAGCAGCAGACTACATCATCCCAGGTGCACAACCGAGAGGTTTCGCAGGTCCTTCCTACCAACAGCTGTCAGACTGTACAACCAAAGCAGGGCTGCTCGCAGAGATAGCAAAAAGACGTAACAAACTAATAGTTTTTTGAATGCAAAAGATGCAATAGACTTACACAATGGTCCCCTCCGGCATGCAACTAGGAAAATACCGGTCGCTATGGAGGGTGAGAATATGTATGGGCACATAATCATACCATGTAGGATAACTAAGTAGATGGTTGTGCTGTTTCATCCCATCTAGCAACAATGCTCTGCACTGTGTGTCTTTATATATTTACATATTTATTCCATCTAGCTACAATGCTCTGCACTGTGTGTCTTTATATATTTACATATTTATTCCACCTAGCTGCAATGCTCCGTACTGTGGGTGTTTATATATCTACATATTTATTCCATCTAGCTACAATGCTCCGCACTGTGTGTTTATATACTCATATATTTATTCCATCCAGCTACAATGCTCTGCACTATCTGTGTGTGTGTGTATATATATATAGATATATAGATATATATAGATAGATAGATAGATTTATAGTAATATGTACATATGTATATGGGTGATTTCATTTATTAGGGGTCCAATGTGTGACATTGGTGGCAAAATTTAAAATTGATCAAATCTGCACATGAAATTGACTAATCACTATCCAATTGTGTCAGGTTTATGAAACTATTAACTATTTTCGTAACGGCATTTGCGTTCAGGAACAGATAGCATGCAAGTGTGCACACACGTGTCCATTTTTCTGGTGTAAAGGGGACACCAAACCTAAAAATGGTTTTGTACATAAAAGCCAAGAACACTTTTATTCTTTGAAAGTTGGCATGCGTTAGGTACTCTAGTCTGACTACTTTCCCAAATAGCATGACCTATTTAAAGCCTCTTTTCATGAAAATGAAATTTTGAGTGTCTCTTTATAGACTTGTTTGAGTCCTTGTTTACGTCTTGATCTCACTCAAGGTACAGCCACTCATTTCGACACATATTTCTAATTTTTTACCTTAAAACTTATACAGATACTTGCAAAATGATCTACGGTAACAAATATAATGCGAAATAAACCATGACATTGACTTGATTTCCAGAAAACGACCTGGTGCAGGCGACGTAAATGGAGATGCTATTGTTTTGGTTTCCCTTTAATTTGCTTTACGTCTATGGCATTTCCCTCGTTTTTAGATTATACTTTATAAGCGACAACTCCAATAGGTATTTTATGAGGATAAAGAAGCACCAGAAACAAGTATATAATTCAAATGTCCAAAACTCTTGAGGATGAGAGCTCACTTTAACTACTTGTAAGTTAAGGCGTAAATGGGACACTCGGGCTTTTGTTTCCCGGTATGGAGTTGAATGCACTTTGCAATGGCACACGTTTTACACGAAACAACTTCAACACTTCCGGTATTTTTAACGCATCAAAACTCATCAACAGCTACATTTTCATGACATATTAAGATGTGATAACGTGTATACATATCTTCAAATTCTCCCTGTTTGTTGGATAAGACGTAAAATAACAAAATGCGTAAATGTGGGACACGGAAGTTTGGACCTTCGATAACTTCTATCCAAAATGGCCACGGTAAATCCTCTCCACATGGGTTGAGCACATCCGGGGTGGAGAAAATCAAGGGCTTTGCCAGGGCGGTCACCTCGCCAGACGGGGCTGCGCGCGGCCGACCAAGACTGAAGACGTAAATTTTTTAAGGGACACCATATTCGATGTGTCATAAATGTTTGAGATTTTATTGAAATATTCTACATCTGAGCTTCACAAAGACTGATCTCCTTTTTACGTGTATGGTTTGGGATTTGAAAGGTGCAAAGTGAAAAGCATCAGCACTTCTTTTTTTCTTGTTACTTTACCGAATAACTTGCATGTTGATGCGTAAATTCGGGGACACGAAAATTTACGTCGTATGAGTAAATTTGCAGGGGTCGTCGTACAAAAACCATAGATACGATATTGGGGAATGTTTTATTTTGAATTTGCATTACAACTCTGTTATCTCTTGCATAAATGAGTAGAAAGAGTTACTCAGAGATCCCTTTCAGGTACTTTGAAATTGATGCGATTGTCATGTCACACAAAAACTGGGAAAAATGAGGGGACCCGACCAATAGTTTCGATGGTAACAGCAAAATCAATGATTTTTTTTTAAAACTGCAATGCAAGTCTGAAACTCTTATGTTCCCTTGCATGTTATAAAAACGAAACCGACATCTGCAAATTACAGAAAAAGAGAGAGCGCTTGAAAGTCGGATACCCCTGATATAGTGCACTGGAACCCAAATAAATGGAATCACCCATATTAGCTGCTCTTGCTTGCTTGCTTTTTTTCTTTCCTTCTGATTGTTGCTCTGAGTGTTGCTATCCCTGTGCTGTTGCAATCCTGGAATTTCCCTGTTGTGGGACTAATAAAGGCTTATCTTATCTTATCTTATCAAAGCTGGACACAGACATTGAGACTGTAGTTAAAAGATGTGTCACCAGCCAAGAACACTGTCACCTGCCTGCTCCAGCACCACTTCACCCATGGGAGTGGCCAAGCAAACCTTGGCAGTGGTTACATATTGATTATGCAGGACCATTTATGGGACACATGTTTCTGATCCTGACTGATGCACATTTAAAGTGGATGGATGCTTATCATGCAACAGCCTCCATATCTGCCATCTCAACTGAATGCCTGCAAGAGTTTCAGCAACCAGGGAAGACCGGAGATAATTGTGTCAGATAATGGCTCATGTTTTGTGATTGCAGAATTCAAAGAATTCCTGTCGAAAAATGGTATTGATCACATCACCTCTGCTCCGTATCATGCTTCATCCAACAGCTGCGCTGAGCATGCAGTCCACTAGGGCTGAAACGATTAGGCAATGTTGTCAATAATGTTGACAATAAAAATCTGTCATTAAATATTTTATTGTTGACAAATCGTTTAGTTATAAAGTTTATATGCATGCCACAGTAATGTTCAGTTGTAACTGCAATGCACAACCAGAACTGCTGCGGGCAGTAGCACCTCTGTTGTCCGGCATGCGTGAACAATTTCCACCAAAGAAGAAGAGGAGCAGCACAGTACAGCGAAGAGAAATGATAAGCCAGTCAGAATCAGAATCAGATTTATTGCCATTGTTCATGTAGTACACAAATTAGGAATTTGTCTCGGTGCAATGCTGCAACATTAAACATGATAAAATAAAAGAAATAAAAAACTATACATGCAATAAAGTGTAGAATAAGAATGAGTAATACTAGTCAAAGCAGTTTTTAAATATATTAGCGAGCAGCAGATATTGTGGAGTACCACATAGTGCAGTCGGTAATGCAAAAAGAAAACAGTGATGATTGACATGAGTCTGGTTGAGCTGCTGTACGTAGTGCACGAGAGTCAATAAGTCACTTAGTGTTCAGCAGTCTGATGGCAGAGGGGAAGAAGCTGTTCTTGTGACGGGAGGTTTTAGTCTGAATGGACCGAAGTCTTCTACCTGAGGGGAGAGGGGCAAACAGTACATGACCAGGGTGTGAAGGATCGGCTATGATCCAGCCAGCATGCCTCCGGGTCCTGGAGATGTACAGATCCTGGAGAGAAGGGAGCTTGCAGCCGATCACCTTCTCAGCAGCACGCACGACGCGCTGCAGCCTTAGTCTGTCCCTGGCAGTGGCTCCTGCGTACCACACGGTTATGGAGGTGGTGAGGATGGACTCGATGATGGCCGTGTAGAACTGCACTAACATCTTGGTGGGTAGCTTGAGCTTCCTCAGCTGCCGCAGGAAGAACATCCTCTGCTGGGCCTTTTTGATGAGGGAGCTGATGGTCGGCTCCCACTTGAGGTCCCTGGTGATGGTGGTGCCTAGGAAGCGGAAGGAATCTGCAGTGGTGATGGGAGAGCCTGTGAGGGTGAGGGGGGGCAGAGGGGTTGTGACTTTCCTGAAGTCCACAATCACCTCCACTGTCTTCAGAGCGTTCAGCTGCAGGTTGTTGTTGTTGCACCAAGACGCCAGCTGGGCGTGTGTCACGTGTCTGTGTCACGATCAGCACGAAACAGCTGAAATCCCTCGAGGAGCAGCGCGCTGTCCGGTGTATTTTCCCTGAGCCAGGTCTCAGTAAAACAGAGGGCAGCCGAGGAAGAGAAATCCTTAAAACGCATCAGCAGTCTCAGTTCATCTACCTTGTTAGAGAGAGAATTGGCATTAGAGAGAAATATGCCAGGCAACGCCGTGCGCATGCCTCTCCTGCGAAGCCGTACGAGAGCGCCCGCTCGCCTTCCTCTCTTTCGGCATCTCACTTTTTGAGCTAAACAGTGAATCAGATCGGCGGCAGGAGCTAAAAAAACTGGGAGTAGGTCCGTGGGAGTGAAAGTCCTGATATTTAGAAGCTCTTCACGGGTGTAAGAGCTGGTAGACACACAATTGACGTACAAAAACATATAAAGAAAAACGCAGCGAAGCACCATGGCAACCACTGTGGGTGCCATCTTGGATCAGTCGAAGTGGATCAAAAAAAAAAGCAGACCCAAACTTTCTGTTGTTTGGGAACATTTTACAGAAGACAAACAAGTAAAATGCAGACTTTGCGAGGCAGACCTCTCTTACCACAGCAGCACTACAGTGATGCATGAACATTTGACACGACGGCACCCGGGAGCCATGACATTACCGTCAGCTTGGTAAGTTTTAGCGAGAAAAGAAAGTTAGCGCCGCTTATTTTCAATGGCCAACTGTTTCAAGCTTTAGAAAAATGACAATACTGTTAGTATGTGCTGTTAATGTAAGCTTACCTGTTTGACAATAAGCTCTCTAGTTGCTGAGAGCTAAGCTGTCATGGCTAACATGATGTTGAATGCAGTAAATGACTGAAATACAGGAGTTACTATCTCTTTATCTTTGTTAATATTAGCCCTCATTCTGAATATTAGTTACACTGTGTTGCACTGTGTCCGAGACAAAATGGCATTAAAATGCCTCCCGCCCACGGGAGATGGAACGTTAAGAGGTATTCAACAGCAGGTGATGTAAAATATGCACTAGAGCCCCAACAGGAAGCAAAGATGGTAGACATGAGAAAAATAAACGCGATTAGTCGACTAGTTGAAAAAAATAGTCGTTAGATTAGTCAACTACTAAAATAATCTTTAGTTGCAGCCCTACTGTCCAGACATTCAAGTCAAAGATGAAAAAGGGAGGCAAGGGCAGCATCGCCACTGAAGTGTCAAGGGCGTTGTCCAATCTTTTTAGTCTATATATGCTTCCGTTAGGCAACATTACTAGAAAGCACTGTATAAATTTTCATTGTTATGCAGATGACACACAATTATACCTGTCAATGAAGCCAGATGATAGTAATCAATTAGCCAAGTTAGATGCCTGTCTTAAGGAAATCTAAGCTTGGATGACTTGTAATTTCCTGCTATTAAATTCAGATAAGACTGAAGTCATTCTTGTTGGTTCAAAAAACCTTAGAAATACCTTTCCAAATCAAACTTTCAGTTTGGATGCAGTTACTCTCTTAATAGCTCTGTGAGGAACCTTGGAATTATTTTTGATCAAGATATGTTTTTCAATTCACATATTGAATTTGTTTCTAAGACTGGCTTCTATCATTTGCGTAATATTGCCAAGATTAGGAGCATCTTGTCTCAGAGTGATGCTGAGAAACTGATCCACGCTTTTGTTAGCTCTAGATTAGATTATTGTAATTCTTTATTATCAGGTTGTCCTAAAACATCTTTAAAAAGTCTTCAGTTGATCCAAAATGCTGCAGCAAGAGTTTTAACAGGTACTAGAAAGAGAGATCATATCTCTCCGGTTCTGGCCTCCCTTCATTGGCTTCCCATAGAGTTTAGAATGAAGTTTAAAATCCTTCTTCTCACTTTCAAAGCTCTAAACAATGAGGCCCCTTTTTATTTAAAAGATCTGATACTACCCTATTATCCTAACAGAGCACTATGCCCCCAAAATGGGGGCATAGTGCACGGTGGCGCAGTGGTTTAGCACTGTGGCAGCACAGTTTTACCCTCGGCCGGGGGATCGCGGGGATCATGAGATCGTGGATTCGATCCCAGCCCCCGACCAACAGTGAGCTGTGTGGAGTTTGCATGTTCTCCCCGTGTTGCGTGGGTTTACTCCGGGATTTCTCCGGTTTCCTCCCACATACCAAAAACATGTAGGTTTAGGGCGCTCGCGCACGCAGCGACCAGCAGCCGGTGGCTTGTCACCAGACTGCAAACCAAATCTACCTACGGGTACAAATAAGTAACAAAAAAAAAAAAAAGAAAAAAAAAAAAAAAAAAAAAATGCTGGATTACTTGTAATACCTAGAATCTCCAAAAGTACAATGGGAGGCAGAGCCTTCAGTTATCAAGCTCCTCTCCTGTGGAACCAGCTGCCAATCTGGATTCGGGAGTCAGACTCGATCTCTGTTTTTAAGGATAGGGTTAAAACCTTCCTTTTTGATATAGCTTACAATTAAGGAGGGATCATGTGTTTCTGAACCCTCCCTTAGTTATGCTGCTATTAGGTTTAGACAGCCGGGGGACCTCCAATAATGCACTGGGCACTCCTTTCTTCACTCGCAATGAAGTATTTTTTTTTTTTTTTTTGCTGGTCATTAACATCTGTTTGTTCTCTCCCATAGATTGAGGCCCCATCATGCTGTTTGCTCTCTACATGTCTGTTTTTTTCATCTTCTCTATCCCCTCACCGCCCAGCCAGTCGTGGCAGATGACTGCCCCTCCCTGAGCCTGGTTCTGCTGGAGGTTTCTTCCTGTTAAAAGGGAGTTTTTCCTCTCCGCTGTCACCAAGCGCTTGCTCACAGGGGATCGCCTGATTGCTGGGGTCTTTCTGCAATTGTGGGGGATTCCCCTACAGTTGAAAGTGCTACGAGATGACTGTTGTTGTGAAATGGCACTATATAAATAAAGTTGAATTGAATTGAAATTAATTAATTATGGCATTGCACCACAGTCCACCACGGGGCTGTCACCTGCAAAAATGTTCCAAGGAAGGACGTTAAGGTCAACATTGGATCTGATTCATCCAGCTCGCAGAGGAAGGATGAAGCGAAAGCAAAACAGCCAAAAGAAAAATCATGACAAGCTGCTTAAAGGAAGAGGTTTCCAGTACGGAGACGCTGTGATCACAAAAAACTTCAGTCATGGTCCAAAGTGGATTCCTGGCTTCATAACTAGGATCACAGGACCGGTCTCTGACAAGGTCATGTTAGGAGGTGGCAACATTGTATGCAGACATGTGGACCAGATACTGGCAAGGCCTGAGAAGGAGGACTGTAGTGGAATGAAGGTTACAGAACCATTGGGACTGCCTGTTTCACCCACAGCAGTCATTGGAGCGTCAGAGACTTCCACTCTGGCAGGGAACAGCTGAAATCCAGAGGGAAATACTCCAATGTCACAAAACCTGCTCCAGACAAAGCAAATCCATCAGTGTCTGACATTCCACCTGCAGACACAGCAAGGCTGTCACAACCTGTGGGAGCACCAGTGCGATGGTCACATAGGGCTGTGATCAAACCAGCTTATTTGAAGGACTATGAGTGTTGAACAAAAAAAGAATTGTAACTGGGTGATTATGGGTTATTGTTGTTATTTTTGAGACATGTTAAGTGATAAACAAAACTTACTGTTTTTCAGTGTTATGGTAGAGTTTGAGCCCCCAACCAACAGTGAACTGTGTGGAGTTTGCATGTTCTCCCCGTGTCTGCGTGGATTTACTCCGGGATTTCTCTGGTTTCCTCCCACATGCCAAAAAAACATGCAAGTTAGGTTAACTGGCATCAAACTGGGGATTCTAAATTGTCCTTAGGTATGACTGTGAGAGTGAATGGTTGTCTGTCTCTCTGTGTTGGCCCTGTGATGGACTGGCGATCTGTCGAGGGTGGACCCTGCCTCTCACCCAAAGATGCTGGGATAGACTCCAGTCCCCCCGTGACCCAAAAAGGATTAAGTGGAAGAAGATGAATGAATGAATGAATGAATGAATGAATGAATCGGTCACAGTCTGAGCACGCCCCCCTCAGCATCGGCGGCCGTTTAGTGGAGAGAGTAGAGAACATCAAGTTCCTCGGAGTGCAGATCTCGCAGGACCTGACCTGGAGCAAGAATTCCTTGGAGATCAGGAAGCGGGCTCAGCAGAGACTGCACTTCTTGAGGAAACTCAAACAGGCCTCTCTCCCCATCTGCATCCTCAGGACCTTCTACAGAGGTGTGGTGGAGAGTGTTCTGACGTACTGCATTGCTACATGGTACTCCAGCTGCAGTATGTCAGACAAAAAAGCCCTGCAGAGGATAGTCAAGAGGGCGGAGAGGGTAATTGGAGTCTCCCTCCCCTCTGTCCAAGAACTTTTTCAGAACCGTTGTAGGAGCAGGGCACTGAACACTGTCAAGGACCGTTCTCACCCTCTGCATAAACACTTTGAACTTCTTCCATCTGGTAAACAATTCCGGAGCATCAGAGGCAGAACCACCAGACTGATCAACAGCTTCCTTCCACAAGCTGTCAGGATGCTGAACAGCTGACCCGGAATCTCTCATACACACTACTGCACCTACGGACATTTTGTATATTATAGTTAGTTATTCTTTTTTTTTTCCCCCAAGTATGTCTCAGGGATGTGTGAATGGATGGGGGTGGTGGTGGGGGGAGCTATGTGGGAATGTGTCTTAAATCATGCTGCTTTTATTTATATGGATGCCGAGAGAAACGCAATTTCATCTTGCCTGCACTACAGTTGTATGTACAGCAATATGACAATAAAGTTTGATTTGATTTGATTTGAACACAGGGTGATTGTGTTGTTATGTGAAGTGCTGCACAGGTAGCTTGGGGGGTGGTGGAATGTAGAAGATAGTTCAGTGATGTGGCACCCCCATGTGGTGGAAGTGAGATATTGTTTCCTGTATGTTCTGAGAAGTGCAAGTAAAGAACATCTCCAGCTTACCTCCGGTGTCTTGTCTTGTTAAAAGAGGTTAAGCAAGGATATTACAAAACCACTTAACATTGATTTTTAGCTGTTCACTCAGCAATACTTTTTCATTCAACATCCACATTTGGTCGTCATTAAAAATTGTCAACATCCCTTCTTTGACCTACAATGATATTGTCTAGTCCATGGATTCATCATTTTGGGTAAATATCATATTCACTGCTGAACAAGGAAGAACACCAGCCCCTCCTTCAATTTATTTATGCTTGATTTTATGAAATACTTCAATTCACTACAAAAAAAAAAAAAAATCAAAAATTTGAACAAAAACGCCAGAAGGCATTTTCTATTTCAAAGTTCTTGATTTTTTTTAAACGGTCTCTTGCCTTGTAGCGTTTTGTGCTCTTTATGTTCAGTCAGATTTGTTATTAACTTTATTTTTCTTTTTGTTCATTCCATCATGGCTCCTACAATATTTCTGCTTCATTTTTTTCTGCCTTTCTGTATCTTTCCCAGTCTTGTTTAGGACATTTTCCTGTGTTGAATGAATGAATGAATCTTTATTCATTCATATTCACACATTTTCCTGTTAAAAAAGCAATCCTTTTATGTCCGCATTCTCAGCGAAGCTCCTTGTATAAGTCCTCCCGCGATCTTTAGTCTGTTGCTGGATGATTAAATCTGAACAATCAGGGAAACAAATTCTTCCACAGCGGCTATGCTATGCTAGGCTAGTTCAGCTGTTAGCGCGGTTCACCTTCGTTTTAAATCATTTAAAGCAGAACCAGAACCTTCTCCGGGTCACATCAGTGTCGTCTCACAAACATTCCTCACATCTGTTGGTGACGCACAAGTCTTTTCAACTGTTTTACTCACCAAATCTCGAATCTCCACGTCACATTATCTGGAGGTACCGCAGTATCGGTTACAACGCATGCGCACTTCCACTTCACAGTCCAACGCTCGATACATACGCATTCGCCCTTTTCACATTCCCCACAATGCAATGCGCAACCGGCAACATCCGGTAGTTTGTTTACACTGGCGCACATGCGTACACAATGGAGACAGAGTTCAAGATGCGTCGAAATAAAGCCACAAATCAGGGTTCCAGATGCGTAGTACCTTTCTGTAGGAATCGCCAGGGTACAGACAAGGAACAGGGCAGAAGAAGATCATGCTGTAGGTTCCCCAGCGGTGAAAAAAACGCACATCTGCGGCGAATGTGGGAGAGCAAAATCAGGCGTGAAGGATGGACTGCAAGTGCCAGTGACAGCACTGTTTGAATAATATATTTATCTATATTGTATTACCTGTTATTATTCAATAAAATATTAGCATTTAGTCTAATTTTAGGTTCCAAACTAATCACTGATCAAATCCAATACAAAGTTAACATAGTATCAATTTTCTTTATTTTATTAGTTAATATAGTCTTGTCAGACTTCTGCATTATAAATTATATAGTTGTATGTGTGTGTATTTTGTTTGTTTATTTACATATATATATGTATTTGAACTTTGTACATATATAATAAAGCTGTCAGTAACTACTGACACTGCCTCCTTTTTTTATTTAAATTCTGGCATAATTAGTATCTGTTAAACTAATTTCTATTTTTATCCAACAGGTGTACGCACACACAAGAAAGGCTCACTGGGATATATTCCCACCACACCAGCTATGACTATAAACTTTGTGTCAAAGGCATATGGTGGCCGAGCCAGTGACAAACATATCACATTATCTAGTGACCACTTCCTGAACGCTTTGCCACTTAATTCTTCAGTTATGGCTGATAAGGGTTTCAATGTGTCAAGGGAACTTAGAGACAGGGGGGTGAAACTGATTCTCCCCAACTACAAAGGTAGTCACCGGTCGCAGATGTCGGCGGAAGAAGCTGCAAACTGCGAGGCAATCTCGAGCACACGCATTCATGTTGAGAGAATTATCCAGAGAATACGAATATTTCACATTCTGGACGCCACTCTGAAAATTTCACAACAGGATGTGACGGAGCAAATGTTTACAGTTTGTGCCTACTTGTCTAATTTTCAAATGCCTGTTGTTAATATTCACAGTGTTCTAACAAGTCCAGTATCAGAGTCTGAAAGTATCTTTGATTTCATTTAATTTGCTTTTTGAACAAGTGGGCAGCTATTTAAGAGATAAGATAAGATAAGATAAGCCTTTATTAGTCCCACAACGGGGAAATTCCAGGATTGCAACAGCACAGGGATAGCAACACTCAGAGCAACAATCAGAAGGCAAGAAAAAAAACAAGCAAGCAAGAGCAGCTAATAAACATATGTACGTATTACTATAAAATATATATATATACACACACACACAGACACACAGTGCAGAGCATTGTAGCTGGATGGAATAAATATATGAATATATGAACACACAGTGCAGAGCATTGTAGCTAGATGGAATAAATATGTAAATATATAAACACCCACAGTACGGAGCATTGCAGCTAGGTGGAATAAATATGCAAGTATATAAACACACACAGTGCGGAGCAATGTAGCTAGATGGAATAATATGTAGATATATAAATATATAAACACCCACAGTACGGAGCATTGTAGCTAGATGGAATAAATATGCAAATATATAAACACACACAGTGCAGAGCATTGTTGCTAGATGGAATGAAACAGCATAACCGTCTACTTAGTTATCCTACATGGTATGATTATGTGCCCATACATATTCTCACCCTCCATAGCGACCGGTATGTTCCTAGTTGTATGCCGGAGAGGACCATTGTGTAAGTCTATTGCATCTTTTGCATTCAAAAAACTATTAGTTTGTTACGTCTTTTTGCTATCTCTGCGAGCAGCCCTGCTTAGGTTGTACAGTCTGACAGCCGTTGGTAGGAAGGACCTACGAAACCTCTCGGTTGTGCACCTGGGATGATGTAGTCTGCTGCTAAATGAGCTCCTCAGTGCATTCAGTATGTCCTGCATAGGGTGGAACTCGGACTCCAGCAGAGATGACAGTTTAGCCACCGTCCTTCTCTCTCCTATCTCCTCCATCGGATCAAGGCGCTGCCCCAGGACAGAGCTAGCTTTCTTAATCAGTTTGTTCAGTCTCTTCCTATCGGCTGCAGTAATGCCACTGCCCCAGCAGACCACTCCAAAAGTGATGGCTGATGCCACCACCGTGTCATAGAATGACTTCAGCAGCGCCCCTTGTACACCAAAAGACCTGAGTCTCCTCAGCAGGAACAGCCTGCGCTGTCCCTTCTTGTAGAGTGCATCAGTATTGTGTGACCAGTCTAGTTTATTGTTCAGATGAATACCCAGGTACTTATAGGATGTCACCATCTCGATGTCTGTTCCCTGTATATTTACTGGTACTGTGAGGGGCTGCCCATGCCTGCGGCAGTCCACCACCAGCTCCTTAGTTTTCCTCGCGTTGATCTGGAGGCAGTTCCGATGGCACCAGTCCACGAAGTCCTGGATAAGCCCTCTGTACTCAGCTTCATCTCCATTGGAGATGAGGCCAACGATCGCAGAGTCATCAGAGAACTTCTGTAGATGGCAGTGTGTTGTGTTGTGTGAGAAGTCCGCAGTATAAAGAGTGAACAGGAAGGGAGCCAGCACCGTTCCCTGGGGGGCCCCCGTGCTACTGATGATCGTGTCGGACACACAGTCCCGGGTTCTCACAAACTGAGGCCGGTTCGTGAGGTAGTCCAGGATCCATGATGACAGGTGCTGGTCCACCCCTGCGCGCAGCAGCTTGTCCTTCAGGATCATCGGTTGGATGGTGTTGAAAGCACTGGAGAAGTCAAAGAACATGATCCTCACCATATTCCCGGGCTTCTCCAGGTGGGACAGAGAACGGTGAAGGAGGAAGATCACCGCATCCTCCACCCCAATGCCATGCTGGTAGGCGAACTGGAGTGGATCCATCGCTGGTTCCACCAGGGGGCGGAGGTGAGCAAGGAGCAGTCTCTCCAGGGTCTTCATCAAGTGGGACGTCAAGGCCACCGGTCTGTAGCTGTTCAGGTCTTTGGGGTGGGAAGTTTTTGGTACAGGTACCACACAAGATGTTTTCCACAGCTGTGGTACCCTCCCCAGTTTCAGGCTCATGTTGAAGATATACGTCACAATCCCACACAGCTGGTCTGCACAGGACTTGAGGAGCTTTGCGCTGATGCCGTCCGGTCCCGGCGCCTTCCTCGCCTTGATCTTCCTCAGCTCCGTCCTCACCTGGGTCCTGGTCAGGGTCAGGATGGGGGGCTGTGTGTTGGGAGTGGGGGGGTGTTGGTAGAGTGGGGAGTGGGCAGCAGGACTTGATTTCTTTAGAGGCAGCAGTGGTTGTTGTGCAGTCAGGGGGGAGGGCGGTTGGTCAAATCTATTGAAAAACAGATTCAGGTTGTTCGCCCACTCCCTGCCCCCTGTGGCCTGGGGGGAGGTATTCTGGAGCCCCGAGATGGTTTTGAGGTTTCTCCAGACCCCGCTGATGTCGCTCTGTTGCAGCTTGTCCTCCATCTTCTTCCTGAAGCTGTCCTTGCCTTCTCTGATCTTTCTCCTCAGCTCCCTCTGTACGGACTTCAGCATCTCCCTGTTCCCCGACCTGAAGATCCTCTTCTTCTCTCTCAGAAGTGTTTTTATCTCAGGGTTGATCCAGGGTTTGTTGTTTGAGTGACGCCGTATGGTCTTGGTGGGAACGGATTTGTCCACACAGAAGCTGAGGTAGCCCGTGAAGGTGTGAATGAGGCCATCGATGTCCTCACCATGTGGATCGCAGAGCTGCTTCCAGGCGGTGGCTTCAAAACAGCCCTTTAGGGTGTCCATTGTCTCCTCAGACCATAACTCCACAGTGTGCATGGCCGGAGGTTGTCTGTGCACTAGGGGTTTGTACACCGGCCGGAGATGAACCAAGTTGTGATCCGATCTCCCGAGTGGGGGTAGTTGTGATGAGGTGTACGCCTCCTTAGTGTTTGCGTAGAATAAATCCAGTGTTTTATTGTCTCTAGTGTGGCATGTGACATACTGGGTGAACGTGGGTAGAATGGGAGACAGTGAAACATGGTTGAAATCGCCTGAGATGAGGAGAAGAGCATCTGGGTGTTCTGTCTGCAGCCTGCTGGTTACTGAATGGATGACGTCACGTGCTGTCCCAGCGTTCGCCGTCGGATTTGCATAAACAACAATGCAGATCACGTGTGAGTGTTCTCTCGGGAGATATGTAGGCCTCATGCTAACAGCTAGCAACTCAATGTCTTTGCTGCAGTGTCGTTGTTTAACAGTGATATGTCCCGGTCTGCACCAGTTGTTGTTAACATACATGATCACTCCACCGCCCCTAGCCTTGCCACTGTCTGGTGTTCGGTCAGCTCGTATCATGTGAAAACCCTCCAGCTCAATGTTAGCATCTGCTGCTAGTTCAGTTAGCCACGTCTCAGTAAACAAAAGGAGAGAGCACTCCCGGTATGTGCTATCATAACGGGAGATAGCCGCTAGCTCATCTAACTTTCCCAGTATCGACCGTACATTTCCCATGACAACAGATGGAAGGGAGGGTCTGTACCTTATATTTTTTGTCCTCCGCCTTACTCCAGCCCGGCAGCCGCGGCGTTTTCGCCTCAGTTCACTCGGTATGTCGAGTTTTTCCAATGGGACCGGGTGGCGGTTGAATGCTAGCAGCTGTTCTCTGCTGTATCGTATCCTGCTATAGACAGTGGCTCCGTCCACCGGCTCAGGAGACATTTAGGACGATCTGTGTGTCCGTGATATAAGTGGGGTGAAAAAAAAAGACGGATCAAAAGAGAGAGGAAGGGAAAAAGACTCGGAATCGAGCCGCTGTTGCAAAAGGCAGCCGACTCGTGTGGCGCCGAGAGAAAAAAAAAAAAAAAAAAAAAAAAAAGTGATTTCTTGTAATCACTAGACAACACACTTAAAGACTAGTAAAGTAAAATAGTTTTTATTAGATTTCAGAAAAGGAATTTCAAGACATATACAATCAATATTTCTGTACAGCTGTATATAGGATATTGTGGAATGTTAGTCAAAACTGCATTATGTTTTTGTTAATAAATGTATCCATGGTCACTACGGTGTAAACTTTAAACAAAGATTTATTGTTTATATTGTGTATTGTATTTTTTATTCTAGATAAGAATTTGTAGTAATAAAGACCAGTTTATTCAACCTGACAAATTTGTATTAAATGCATACATGTATAACACAAAAAAAGGAATGTAATACCTACACAATCAATGCTAAACATATGTGCACTTTTATAGTACAATCATGGAATGATAAGTCCATGGTAGAAACATCCAATGACTAGCTACAAAAAGCCAAAATGACTTGAAAGCTAAAAATATTTCTCATAAGAACTACATTTGCATCATGACAAAAACTAATAACGTTTCTGAAAATGACTAGCTATTCACATGAATAAGAACATCACAGAAATTATAGCGCCATCCATCAAGAAATACTAAACATTCATGTAAACATTTGGACAATTCCTTACACAGGATATGCAAAACCACGAAATATCTTCATCTACCATGTCTTGGTTATAGTTCGCACATCTCCAGCATGACCAGGAATCACAGTTGCATGGACATTCACACCCTACACTTGCATCGGAGTTGTCTGGCTTAATGTTCTCCACTTCAGGCAGCACCTTGTTGCATGGTCCAACACACCGGACCGGCGCTGTGTTGTCTGTAGTCTCAGCACACGGGTCACCAACTGAATAAAGTGCATCCCAATGGCCACACTTTCTCTTCTTTCTCTCTGGTTCATCTGTTGTCTAGAATAATTTTGAATGGCATATGTAACTGTGTTCCTGCTTTATAAATTATTTCACATACAATAATAGGCTATTTATATACTTACCATGCCTTCACATTCCCCTGGAATCATTTGTGTGCCATCATGATTTGTGGTTGTTAAAGCCTAAAAAAGATAATGAAAGCAACATTTAATTAACTTTCCCTGTCATTTTCTGCTAGAATCCATACGACATTATGCGCCTGCAAGAAATGAGGAAAAGATGTCACATTGTGTAGAGATAAATGTATGTATAATACTATATATATGTGTAACCACTAGTTGAAAATAAACGTTTAATGTACATCAACACTGAGCAGCTGATAACCTGCTGACATGCACTCACATGGGTTATGCCTCATGAGTCATGGGTGCAACTTACAACTTCTAAATATGTCACAAAAACACGCTGCATACGCGATTAGCATAGCATGGCATACAACCAAAACACAATAGAAAGCTCGAAAATATTACTAGGTATATTACTGCAGCTTGATATGTATAGAAAACTGTTTAACTTACCACAAATCAGTAAGAAAATCGCTGCCCCGTTGCTAGATTCAAGCGTGTTTATGTTGGGCGCTGGGAAACCGGATGTTGCCGGTTGCGCGAGGAATTGTGGGCGCTTTCACAATCCTAACCCCATAGATATTGTGACGTTTGCAAGGTTCACACAAAGAAAATGGAGCAAGATGGTTGTGATGAACGGGCTTTATTTTACACACACCCCAACACCCACTTCCACACTTTGAGCATAGACAGGAGGGGAGGTCATTCTCCCAGACCTCCGTTTACATCACGGTTACACACACATAATAAATCTTGCCTATGAAATACTGCTGGGTCATTATAACGCAGTTATAATTACACAGCAGTATAATAACTCAGTCATAACATTTAATACACACATACAATAATGTTCTCTGCTGGCAAAGCATGCTGGGAAATCCCTGCCCCCCTTAAAATGGCCCCGACATTACACTGCCCCCCCCTGGACTGGTTTCTGTCCCCAGAAAATTCAAAGTCCACTTTCAGAAATCCAACGCGAGTCAACCCGGTGCCGGGGCGGCATGCACGGGCCATCTGAGTCTCACTCAGAGTATCTGGTTGGGGTAGGGTTCCGGTTTGGCCACCAGCGGGAGGATGGACACATCTGACAGCCTCCGTAGGACCACGCACAGTCCCTTCCCTGGCAGTAGGAGTCCCAAGACCGCTCCAGCCGACTCCCACCGCTGCCAGGTCTCCCAGGCAGCCGCTGGCCTGCGTCCATGCGTCCAGCCCTTGCTGCGCCTGGGAAATGGCCGCATCTTCGTCCTGCTCGTTCCGCTGCGTCGCTCCTGCGCCGAGGGCCTCCGTGACGTCACCGAAAGGAAAAGCATCGGGTGGCGGTAGGACACGCACAGTTCCTCCTCTGGCAGCGGGAGTCCCATGACTCCCACCGCTGCCAGGACCTCCCAGGCGGCCGCTGGCCCGCGTCCATGTGTCCAGCCCCTGCCGAGCCCGGGAAAAGACCGGATCTGTCCTGCTCGCTCCGCTGCTGCTGCGCTCCAAAGGCCTCTGTGACGTCACCGCCGGGGGAAGCATCTGCAGAAGGCGGCTTTTTCCCGTCCATGCCACCTCGCTCTAATTTAACGTTGGCGAGGGGCCAGTTTCCCGTGGGGTGGCGCGGGGCAGTACCGTGCGATGTGCCCCGGCTCTCCGTAGTGGAAGCACCCTTCCTCGCGCCGCGGCCATCTCCTCCGTGGATGCGCCGCCGTGGTCTGCCGTAACTCCTCCTCCTCCCCTTCGCTGTCAGCCGTGGCCTGGAAAGTTCTTGGTCTCGGCGTTGACGCTTCAATGGTGCGATTCATCAGCGGCTCCACCCGCTCTGCTTCTGCCACTGTAGTCTCCCTCGTGCACGCGCTGCTGTGGCTCCTCCTCCCGCTCGCTTTCAGCGCGGCGGCCAGCTCGACCTGGGACAGGTGGTCATCAAACAGGTTCTCACCGTTATAGCGGGGAATCTTGGCCCGCTGCCGGATGAATGGGACGGTCACGTCCCGGTCGATCACCGCTCCTGATCGCCCTGGAATCACCAGCCCCTCCTGCCCTGAAAAGGGCGGGAAACGGGGCTGGTTTGCTCTCCTCGGCCCATCGGGTCCGCTGCTCCGTCCATCGCGGCGAACCTCTCCGGGGACCGGCGTCTCAGCTCTACGCTCCGTCCCCAGCCGAGCGATGAACCGCCCCGGCCGCTGGACCTCCGCCCGGGTCCTGGCTATCATCTTGCTCCATATCCCACTTCTGACACCAGTGTGACGTTTGCAAGGTTCACACAAAGAAAATGGAGCAAGATGGTTGTGATGAACGGGCTTTATTTTACACACACACCAACACCCACTTCCACACTCTGAGCATAGACAGAGAACATTATTAAATGTGTGTTTTAAATGTTATGACTGAGTTATTCTGCTGCTGTGTAATTATAACTGCGTTATAATGACCCAGCAGTATTTCATAGGCAAGACTTATTATGTGTGTGTAACCGTGATTTAAACGGAGGTCTGGGAGAATGACCTCCCCTCCTGCCTGTGCTCAGAGTGTGTGTGAATAAAGCCTGTTCGTCACTACCATCTGCTCCTTTTCTTTGTGTGAACCCTGCATACGTCACACTGGTGTCAGGAGTGGGATGGAGCAAATGGAAGCCAGGATCAGAATGGAGATCCAGCAGCTGGAGCAGTTCATTGCTCAGCTGATGATGGACGATGGCACCGAGACACCACCCCCGGGAGCCGGGAGCCGGGACGAACGAAGCGGCGGCGGACCTGACGGGGCCAGCGCACCCCGCCTTCTGTCTTTTTCAAGACAGAGCGGGCAGAGCAGAGCAAACCAGCCCCGCATTCTGCCCTTTTCAAGACAGGACGGGCTGGCGATCCCACGGCGATCAAGAGTGACGATCGATCAGGAGGCAGCCGTCCCATCTGTTCGGCAGCGGGCCAAGATTCCCCGCTTCAACGGCGAGGCCACGTTGGATGACTACCTGACCCAGGTCGAGCTGGCCGCTGCGCTGAACGGCTGGTCACCAGAGGAAACCGCTGTGCAGGTCGCGCTGGCCTTGGAAGGGAGAGCTCTCTGCACGCTCTCTGATCTCCTGCCTGAGGAGCGCTATAGCTGGCCAGCGCTACAAGGGGCACTCCGGAGATGATTTGGAAGAACGGCGGACGCTGAGCACGCCCAGGAACAGCTGACCCGCCGCCATCGAAGCAACCAGGAAAGCCTAGGAGCCTATGCTGCAGACATACGGCTGCTAACCCGGCGCAGCTACCCAGATTTCGCACCGGAGGCGGTAGAGAAGCTCGTCCTCCGGAGCTTCATCCAAGGTCTCCGCCCGGCCCAGCTCCAGAGCCACGTACGGATCCATGCCGCGAGCGATTGGGAGACTGCAGTGGCAGAAGCAGAACGGGTGGAGCCGCTGATGAATCGCACAACTGAAGCACCAACGCACAGACAGAGAACCTTCCAGGCCACGATGGAGAGCGAGGAGGAAGAGGAGGAATTACGGCAGACCACGGCGGCGCGTCCCCGGAGAAGAACGCCCCTCGCCGGCGTTAAACTAGAGCGAGGTGGCGTGAACGGGGACAGGCCGCCTCCCGCAGATGTTTCCCCCGAGGAGCCGGCACCACGGCACCATGCGTGGGTCGAATTGGACACTCTCCAGGGATGTATCTACAGTGCAGCTTGGGGAAGACGTCGATCCGGGCCCTGATTGACACCGGCTCTACAATCTCCCTGGTTCGACCCGGTGTGCTGCCGGGCATGAACAAGATGGCCCCACGGGGGTGGGAACCCACCAAGCGCTGCGTCACCATGGCTACCGGTGAGCGCGCCAGACTGAGGGGGCAGAGAGTTCTGGTGGTGGGGGTGGCTGGTCAGAACACAAGACACCCGTTCTGGCTGGCTGACATCCAAGACCCCTGTATTATTGGACTAGACCTGCTCACAGCCTGGAACGCCAAGATCGACACCGCCGGACCGTCCCTCCAGCTGGGAAACCGGACCATCACGCTCCACAGCAGAACCCAGGGAAGGGACACGGGGGCCTGCGCAATCGAGGGATCGCCAAGACATACCGGACCAGGCGGGCCACCACGAGGACCGGACATGATGACGTCACCAGCGCAGACAGAGGGAGCACGAACGCACACAAGGTCAGCAAGGGGAGGGGCCAACGTGTCAGCAGAGACGCAGCAGGCGGTGGAGGAATTATTTCAACGGAGCTGCAGCGGGCTGGACCCGGAACAGGGACGCCAGCTGCGGGAGCTATTGGACTATTACATGGGTGTTTTCGCCGTGAAGGATGAGGAATGGGGCCGGACCGGGTTGGTGCAGCACAAGATCGACACCGGTGAGGCCAGGCCGATTCGACTCCACCCACGCCAGCTGCCCTTTTCAAGGCGGGCAGCGGCAGAACAAAAAGTGCAAGAAATGCTTGAGGCAGATGTTATTGAGCCCTCCAGCAGCCCCTGGGCGGCGCCTGTGGTGCTGGTCAAGAAGAAGGACGGGTCGTGGCGGTTCTGTGTGGATTACCGACGCCTGAACGACGCCACCAGGAAAGATTCCTACCCCCTGCCTCGCATCGATGACGCACTGGACCACATCGCCGGCTCCAGCTGGTTCAGCTCGCTGGATCTACGCAGCGGCTATTGGCAGGTAGAGCTGTCACCCGAGGCCCGCCAAAAAACAGCCTTCTCCATCGGGCAGGGACTGTACCAGTTTAAAGTGATG
Organism: Pholidichthys leucotaenia; assembly: GCA_020510985.1. Taxonomy (NCBI): domain Eukaryota; kingdom Metazoa; phylum Chordata; class Actinopteri; order Cichliformes; family Pholidichthyidae; genus Pholidichthys; species Pholidichthys leucotaenia. Next base: position 22,740,239 of record CM035841.1, read on the forward strand.
CCGTTTGGACTCTGCAACGCTCCGGCCACCTTTGAACGCTTGATGGAGCGAGTGCTGGCTCACGTGCCCCGGAGTCGCTGCGTTGTTTACCTGGATGACCTACTGGTGCATGCAGCTGATTTTGACAGCGCCCTGTCAAATCTCTGAGAGGTGCTGGGAGCCATCCAGCAGGCAGGGCTACGGTTACACCCTAAGAAATGCCACCTGTTCCGGCGGGAGACCACCTTTTTGGGCCACGTCGTCAGTGCAGCAGGGGTCGCCACCGACCCGGAAAAAGTGGCAACAGTGAGAGACTGGCCAGTGCCGCGGAACGTTGGAGAACTGAGGAGTTTTCTTGGATTGGCCTCCTATTATAGGAGGCTTGTGAAAGACTTCGCCACCATCGCCAGCCCGCTGCATCAGCTGACGCAGAAAGGATGCACATTTCAGTGGAGTGACAGCTGTGCTGCTGCTTTCTCCCAGCTTTGCGCGGTGCTCATCAGAGCCCCCGTCCTGCAGTATCCCGACCCAAACCGCCCTTTCATCGTGGACACGGACACCAGCAACCAGGGCATCGGGGTGGTGCTATCCCAGGAGGGAGAACACGGAGAGCAGGCAGTCGCTTTTTTCAGCCGCACTCTCAGCAGAGCCGAGAGGAACTACTGTGTGACTCGCAGAGAGCTGCTGGCTGTCATCCAAGGACTGCGTCATTTCCGCCCGTATGTGTACGGGGGCAGGTTCCAGCTCAGGACGGACCACGCTTCCCTGACGTGGTTGTTAAACTTCAAAGAACCGGATGGACAGTTGGCGAGATGGCTGGAGGCACTGCAGGATTATAATTTCCAGATTGTGCATCGGGCAGGCCGCCTCCATGCCAACGCTGACGCGCTGTCTCGGCGCCCCTGAGCGACAGAGGAGTGTCGTCACTGCCAACGGGCTAAAGATCGAGACCAAGCCGTCCCACGGGCTGCTGCTCTCCGAGCCGCTGTGAGCAGGAATCACGCAGCGACGCGCAGCCCCTCCTCAGATGATCAGGCAGCTCTCCCCAGCGATGACGTCACAGAGGTCCTTGGCACGCAGCAGCTGCAGAGCGAGCAGGACAGAGACCCGGTCATTTCTCGGGTTCGGCAGTGGCTGGACGCAGGACAGCGGCCCGCCTGGGAGGTTGTGTCACCGCTGGACCCAGAGACTAAGGCCCTGCACTCCCAGTGGGCCAACCTCCGCTGCCACGAGGGCGTGGTGTATCGACAGTGGCAGACTCCAGCTGGGCAGCGGCACGTCTGGCAGCTGCTGGTTCCTCGTCGACTCCGGCCCAAAGTACTCCAGCTGGTTCATGGGGCGGTAGGAGCGGGCCACTTCGGAGTGACAAAGACGCTGCAGCGTCTTCGGGCCCGGTTCTACTGGCCCGGCTGTCATCAGGACGTGGAGCTCCACGTTCACCGCTGCGACACGTGCACAGCTCAGAAAGGACCAACTCAGCGATCCCACGCTCCCCTGCAGCAGTACCGGGTGGGAGCACTGATGGAGCGAGTGGGAGTGGACATCCTGGGCCCTTTCCCGACCACGGACCGGGGGAACCGCTACGTGCTGGTTGCGATGGATTATTTCACTAAGTGGCCAGAGGCGTATGCGGTCCCGGACCAAAGCGCCACGACGACGGCATCAAAGCTGGTGGACGAGATGTTCTGTCGGTTCGGCGCACCGGAGGAGCTGCACAGTGACCAGGGTCGGAACTTCGAGGCGGAGGTCTTCGGAGAGGTCTGCAAGCGGCTGGGCATTCGGAAAACCTGGACCACCCCGCTGCATCCACAGAGCGATGGCCTGGTTGAACGATTCAACCGGACCCTCACCACCAAGCTCGCTATCCTAGTGGACCAGCGACAGCGAGACTGGGACCTGCACCTGCCTTTTGTTTTGTGGGTGTACCGGACGGCAGCTAAGGAATCTACTCGGTGCACCCCTGCGGCGCTCATGTTTGGACGCGAGCTGCGCGCATGGATTTGGTATTCGTCCCCCCCCTGAGCTGGAGGTGGAGGGAAAACCCGGATTGGATTATTTTTTTTGTTTGAAAGAACGTCTCCACACGGTGCACGAGCTGGCTCGAGAGGCCCTGGCAACGGCAGGGGGCCGGCAGAAGCGAGCGTATGACTCCTGCTGCCAGGGGAAGGACTTCGCACCGGGAGATCGAGTCTGGGTTTTCTGCCCTGAGAGGAAGAGAGGACTATCACCGAAGCTGGCGAGCCATTGGTCGGGGCCATGCGTGGTCCTGGAGAGATTGTCAGATGTGGTGTACAGGGTGAGGCTTAGAAAAAGGGACCAGGTTGTGGTCCTTCATCGTGACCGTCTCGCCCCGTATCAGCCATCTGCACCGCTGGTGGATGAACCAGAGCTTCCATCCTGGCCCGATACCCCGACCGAGACTCAGATGGACACTAGGGGGCCTGTACGTGTTGGCTGCCGGCGCCGAAGACCGCCCCGACACCTGGATGAGTTTGTATTGGACTTTTAAATTGGACTTTAATTTTTCTGGGGACAGAAACCAGTCGGGGGGGGGGGCAGTGTAACGTCGGGGCCATGTGAAGGGGGGCAGGGGTTTCCCAGCATGCTTTGACAATTGAAATGTTACTGTGTGTGTGTAGTAAATGTTATTACTGAGCTATTCTGCTGCTGTGTAATTATAACTGCGTTATAATTACCCAGCAGTATTTCATAGGCAAGACTTATTATGTGTGTGTAACCGTGATTTAAACGGAGGTCTGGGAGAATGACCTCCCCTCCTGCCTGTGCTCAGAGTGTGTGTGAATAAAGCCCGTTGATCACAACCATCTTGCTCCATTTTCTTTGTGTGAACCCTGCATACATCACAATATATATACATAAATAAATAATTATCATTAACTTAGAGTGGGTAACAGACAAGATCAATATTCAACACTTTATTTTTATTAATCTCAGCAATTGTTCAGATGATCACTTCTACATTTCATTAAAAAAATGTCCAGTTTTCACCAGTCCCTTTTAACCATAAAAAACTAAACCCTTTTAATTCATGAACTATGTTGAACCATGTTTGAAAAAGTTATGCAACATTTAAGAAAAATCAACTTTCATATTAAATAAATCTTATCACATTTTTAACTGAACAAATCTGCTGCAATTCTGCTCAAAATCTGTTACATTTAATAAACACACTTTTGTGTGTTCTTCTTCACTGGAATTATATCCATACAGTTCTTGCCAAGAATCATGCTGGAGTAATAACCAGCGCTGTCCTTTCATGAGAAGAAGCTAAACAAGCACTGAGAGTGCTTATATGCACGGTGGCGCAGTGGTTAGCACCGCGGCAGCAGTTTACCCTTGGCCGGGGGATTGCGGGGATCGTGGGTTCGATCCCTGCCCCCGGCCAACAGTGATCTGTGTGGAGTGTGCATGTTCTGGTTTTTCATGCAAAAACATGCAGGTCAGGGAGTTAAGGGGCGCTTGCGCACGCAGTGACCGGCAGCTGGTGGCTTGTCACTGAACTGCAGAACAAATCCACCTACGAGTACAAGATAAGTCCAAAAAAAAAAAAAAAAGAGTGGATAGTGAAGTGTCGCTCCACTTAGTGGCGCTTCGCCGTCGCCCCGCAAATGAAACACACGCAGCTTCCTTTCACGGTAGTAAAAAAGAACTTTTCCTCCCGCTCACTTTTTAAATGATAAATTTTCTGTCTTTTTTTTGCCATGTTTTTGGGCTTGGAAACTGCACTGCGTTCACCATCTTCACTGCCCGCTAGCTTACGCTCCACAAGCGCGAAGGTTTTGTCATGCGCACAATACTGACCTTTGAACTAGGTCAGAGTTCACCTTAACTTTACGTATAATAAACATATTTTCATTTTTTTTTATTTTTAAGACATTGTCATTTTAAAATCTATATAAATGCAAGTGTGATTTTAAAAAATAGCGGCAGAAAAAATTACATCTTAGACGCTGCTCACTTGTGAGTTGTGCTATTTTTAGAACAGGCCTCCGGGCGACTCATGTGGTCCCTGCGGACGACATGGTGCCCGCGGGCACCGCGTTGGTGACCCCTGGTGTAAACAAGCGAGAACCTTGGAAATGAAGACTTAATCAGAGTGTTGTGCGTTGAGCTGCACGGTGGCGCAGTGGTTAGCACTGCGGCAGCACAGTTTACCCTCAGCCAGGGGATCTCGGGGATCATGAGATTGTGGGTTCGATCCCAGCCCCCGGCCAACAGTGATCTGTGTGGAGTTTGCATGTTCTCCCCGTGTCTGCGTGGGTTTACCCCGGGATTTCTCCGGTTTCCTCCCACATGCCAAAAACATGCGGGTTAGGTTAATTGGAGACTCTAAATTGGCCCTTTGTGTGAATGTGTGTGTGTGAATGGTTAAAAGGGACGGCGCCGTATTGTGGCTGCTTCATCCATCCAGGTGGTGGATGACCCTTAATTTCTGTAAAGCGTCTTTGAGTGTCTATGATAAAGTGCTATATAAATCTGATGTATTGATTGATTGAGCTGTGGATTTGTTGTGATTCCTGTACCAATATGGCGGTCCGAAATCACGCGCTCCAGTGACCTACTGCCAATCTAGGCTTCTATATCTATGCCTAACCCAACCTAACCCTAACCCAACGTGTGACGTATTTCCTGTAAAGAACTGAGGTCCACACAAATAGTGGTTTTCAACAAAGTTCTCTATTAACACAAGGTCTGGGAACACTAACAGGCAGCAACATTAGCACATAGCCTTTTTTTCTATTCCCCTCCGTGAAGCTCATCTGACCCGTGACGTCACCACAGTCCTTAAGGACACACCACCACATGTAAGTGTTCACATTAATATGACATCTCCCCCTTTTTTCAGTTTTTTTTTTTTCAGAACAAAACAGGACAGCTACACATTTCCTGAAGATTACTGAACATTCAAGAGATACTGCATTCAATAAATCAGTATAATGCCAATATTAACTCTGCTTATCAACATTGACCCATTAAATCCTTAGTCAGCATCAAAACATTAACTCATTTCATAAACTTCAACTTTTCAATTCAAACCATTTTATCATTTTCATTTCACCCTTCCCTACAGCCCATGGCTTAATTATTGAACAAGATAGCCACACTTATCACAGTGAACACGTGATTTTCTCTCCCTTTTGCTTTCTTTTTTTTTTTTTTTTTTTTACAAATCTAGTCTTTGCACAGGTTTGCTCATTCTACCAGACCGGGTAAACAACAGTCCATGCTTTGGGTCTGGCGGTTTGACACTGGATACTGGTAAAATAGTGTCAGCGGCAGCTGCAGTTTCAGGCTGCTGTTTGACGATCCCTGGCTGCAGGTCATTTGGAGCTGAAGAGGGTATATCTCTGGCTGTTTCAGGAGCATGTTGCAAGTGACGGCGGTTGCGTCGCAAAGTTGCTCCCTGGGGTGTTTCAATAAGAAAGGAGCGAGGTGTGATGCTTTCTCCTGTGACAAAAGCGGGTGTTTTCCAGGATTTCTGATGGTCCAGTTTTGTGAGGACTGAATCTCCTGGCTTTAACGAAGGTAGAGGTTTAGCTCCATGGCGCTGATTAAAGTAGAATGCTTGTTTCTGTTTCTCCATTGCATCCTTATTCCTGACAACTTCTAGATCAGGCCATCGAGGCTGAAGATTCACTTCCAGTGTAGGAAGAGTTGTTTTGATCTTTCGACCTATAAGTAGCTCTGCGGGACTCAAGCCTGTGGTGGTGCAGGGCGTTGACCGAAAGCACATGAGGGCGAGCAAAGGGTCTTGCTGCTTTAAGATTCTTTTTGCTGTTTGAACTCCTCTCTCTACATGTCCATTCCCTTGAGGGTTGTGTGGACTTGAGGTAATGTGCAAAAAGTCAAACTCCCTTGCAAACTTTTTAAACTCTTGGCATGAGAATTGAGGCCCATTGTCAGATACAACCACATCTGGATAACCATAGCTCGCAAACACTGCCTTCAGCTTTAAGATTACCTGAGAAGCAGTGGTTACTGGCAGATGAAGTATCTCGAGGAACCGAGAGAAATAGTCTGACACAACAAGGTAAGTGTGCTTGTTATGCTCACACAGGTCAACAGCAAGTCTCTTCCAGGGCCGATCAGGTAGAGGGGTTGACAAGAGAGGCTCTTTTCGCGGAGCAGGTTTCATCTCACGACACACCTGACAGGAATGGACTTTGCGTTTGATTTCAGATGAGATGCCAGGCCACCACACAGATGTGCAGGGCCGCTCTCTACATTTTGTCAGACCTTGATGTCCAGCATGTATTCGATCCAAGATGTCTGCTCTGAGCACATCTGGAATCAGCATACGGCTTCCTCTGGTGATAATTCCATTGCATTCAGACAGTCCATTTTTGATGGGAAAATAGTCTCTGATAGCTGCTGGGACATTGCCTATGTATTCTGGCCATCCTGACTTGATGTACTGCAACACCAACTGTAGGTTACAGTCAGCTGCTGTAGCGGTCTTTATGGTGTCTATTTTATGTGGAGTAGCTGGCATGTTATCAATAACTGCTGCTATGTAACACGCCACATCAGAGTGAGTATCAGTCTCATTTTCTACGCACTGTAGTGGGCTCCGTGAGAGTGTATCAGCCACTGCCAAGGTCTTTCTCGGAGCATATTCGGCTATCGGTTTGAACCTCATAAGTCTCATGAGTAGCCTTTGGCACCATATTGGCACATTATCCAGGTCCTTTTTGTTCATGAGTGGCACCAAGGGTTTGTGATCTGTGACCAACTTAAAGTCTTCCAGGCCGGTACTTCTCAAATCTCTCACATGCCCAGACACTCGCCAAACACTCCTTCTCTATCTGTGCATATCTAGTCTCGGCCTCTGACAGACGACGTGAGCAGTATGCCACTGGTTTCCAGTTCCCATCATGCAGTTGCAGCAGTACTCCACCTATACCATAGCTGCTGGCATCGGCTGACACGGCAGTAGGTCGGTTCACATCATAGAATTTCAGAACTGGAGAAGTAGACAGAATGTCTTTGATGCGCTGAAATGCCTCCTGCTGAGAATGGTCCCACATCCACACTGACTTGGATTTCAACAGTTCATATAGTGGCTGGCCCACTGTCGACAGATTTGGGATATATTTCCCTAGATAGTTAAACATGCCCAGGACACGCTTGAGGTCATGCACGTTCTGTGGTGGAGGGAGCTCGCGGATTGCCTTGACTTTATCAGGGTCGGGTCTCACGCCTGATTTGTCGATTTCTTGGCCCAAGAAGTGAAGCTTGTTTTGTCTAAACTTACATTTTTCTCTGTTCAGTTTAAGTCCGGCTGACTCGATCCTTTCCAGTACCTTGCTGAGACGCTGGTCGTGCTGTTCAGGAGTGTCCCCGTACACCAGTATGTCATCCATAAAGATAGCCACGCCTTCCAGGCCGTTGAGGGTTTCTGTCATTTTGCGCTGAAAAATTTCAGGAGTGCTTGTGATCCCAAATGGAAGACGTTTGAAGGCATATCTCCCAAAGGGTGTGATAAAGGTTGTCAATTTACTGCCTTCTGGATGGAGAGGAATCTGCCAAAACCCGGAGGCAGCATCTAATGATGTGAATGTGGTTGCTCCACTAAGTTTTGCAGTGATTTCCTCTGCAGTAGGAAGAACATACCTCTCTCTTCGTACAGCTTCATTTAACCTCTTTAAATCGACACAGATCTGCACTTTTCCATTTTTCCTTGGGACTGGCACCATTGGTGCACACCAATCTGTAGGCTCAATCACAGCTTCAATCGCATTATTCTCCTCCATACGCTGCAATTCCTCCTTAACCTTCTGCAAAAGTGGCAAAGGGACACGACGGGCAGTGTGCACTGTGTATGGCTGAGCGTTCTCTTTTAACAGGATTTTAACTGGTTCTGTTTTAAGTGTTCCATGCTCACCAAATGCTTTGTGAACTTCTTCAACACGCTTCACAAGCCCCATTGACATTGCTGTATCTCTGCCCAGCAAATTGTTTGCATTATTGCCACTGATGACGTACACAGGAAAAGTATATGGTTTTTCCTTGTATTCTGTGAAGGCTTGAAATTTTCCTATACAGCCCAACTGACTACCCGGGCTGCACAGTGTGACATTAGATGGCTCTAATTTCTTCTTAGGAACTAGCTTGTTAAATGTCTTTTCTCCCATAATGTTTGCATCTGCACCCGTATCAATTTTAAAGTTGACTGGTGTTGTTCCAATTGTAAACTGTATGGTCCATGGGTCATCGTTTCTGTCTGTTTTTGTGACTGTGCCCAAAAAATATGGTGTCTGGGAAACTGTCCCTTCAGTGACTTCTCTGACTGATTTACTGTGACATTTCTTTTCCCAGTGACCCACCTTTTTACACTTGTTGCATGTTGACTTCATGGCTGGGCACTTTTCAGGATCTCTGTGTTTTAATTTTCCACATCTTCCACACCATAAGTGTGGTGTAAACAAACGACACAGTATTATCTTGTCTGTAACTAGTGATCTTTGGTCACGCACCTGACGTCGTGACGTAATTATATATGCGCTGGCTCTTTTTCTCATGCAAGCTGGCAAGTAAAGTTCATGTTCAACAGCACGCAGTTGTCCCACGTTATTTCGTTCAGCTAAAGAACACGACATGGTGTCAGAAGTGCTGCGTAGCTGTGAAGACAGACACTAAAAGTCATTCTAGTGGGAAGAGGGAGAGAGGTGAGCTAAGATGCCCAAAGATAGAGATGATGAACCGGTGAGAGCAGGAGTTAGCATCGCGGCTAGCACGCCCAGCACCACGTTTAGCATTCAGCCACCGGAGCCCTTTGATTTCTCCAAACCACATGAATGGACCAAGTGAATTCGGCGCTTCGAAAGATTTCGCCAGGCAAGCAATTTGTCTTCAAGTTCAAATGAAAATCAAGTCAACACATTAATATACTGCATGGGAGATGAAGCAGATGATGTCCTGAGAGGCTTAAAGTTAACCGAAGCAGAGCAGCTCGAATATAGCAAAGTGAGAGACGGCTTCCACAGCTTTTTCATTGTAAAGAAAAATGTTGTTTATGAACGTGCACGTTTCAATATGCGCAAACAAGAGCCAAATGAAACCGTAGACGCATTTGTAACGGCCCTGCATGCATTAGTGGAGCACTGCAACTACGGTCAGCTTCACGATGAGCTCATAAGAGACAGAATAGTAGTGGGCTTGGCCGACACAAGACTGTCAGAGCGCATGCAAATGGAAAAAGACTTGGACTTGGAGAAAGCCGTAAATATGGCAAGGCAATCAGAAGAGATCAAAAAACAACAAACAACTTTGAGGAATGAAGGAAACGTGATGCAGATGAACGCGAACTCTGTGGATAGAGTTACTAAAGCCAAATACGACAAGACAAAGTTTAAGTTCAAAAGCGAAACAGTGAACGCACGCCAGCTGTCTAAAAGTAAAAGCAAAAGTATGCCAAACGCATGGTGCTATAAATGTGGTGGCTCTCCTCACCCTAAATACGAGTGCCCTGCAAATGATGCCAAATGTCATGCATGTGGAAAGAAAGGCCACTACCAACGGGTCTGCAGGCAAAGTAAGAATGTTCAAAGTATTGAGGAGGAAGAGGAGCGAAGTTTTTTCCTCAGCTCAGTCACAACAGGCCACCAGGTATGGACAGCTGATATTCTGGTGAGGGACACTAAAATGTCTTTCAAACTCGACACTGGAGCCGATGTCACTGCAATAGCGGAGTCAGACTTGGAACAAATATTTCCAAGAGCAAAAATGCCTGTTCTCCAGCAGCCGGAGAAACCATTGTTGGGTCCTGGAAGGAAACCACTGGAGGTCGCAGGTTTCACAAAGCTTCAGCTCAACTACGGGACAAAACAGACAACAGAAAAGGTCTACATTGTCAAAAATCTCAGCACGCCACTGTTAGGCCTTCCTGCCATCATAGCTCTAGGCCTTCTTGTGCGAGTTGATGTTATTTCAATGGACACTCTGAAAACATCCTACCCCAAACTGTGCAGCAGTCTGGGTGAAGTGCAGCAGCCCTACCACATAAAACTCAAACCAAACGCTGTGCCATACTCACTGAAAACCCCAAGGAGGATTCCAATACCTCTAATGGGTAAAGTCAAGGAGGAACTCCAAAGGATGGAACAGCTTGGAGTCATCACCCGAGTGGAGGAACCTACAGACTGGTGCGCCGGCATGGTCGTTATTCCGAAGAAAAACAGTCCGAGGCTGAGACTGTGCGTGGATTTACCGGACTAAATGAGTATGTGTGCAGAGAAAAGTTTGTGCTGCCTTCTGTCGAACAAAGTCTTGGGATGCTAGCAGGAGCCAAAGTGTTCAGCAAACTGGACGCCAACATGGGCTTCTGGCAAATTCCCTTGTCGGAGGAATCTGCCAAACTGACCACATTCATAACACCCTTCGGGCGGTTCCACTTTAACCGCCTCCCCTTTGGCATCAGCTCTGCGCCCGAGCACTTTCAGCGCAAAATGTCGTAGGTTATCGAAGGAGTTAAAGGAGTGGTCTGTCACGTTGATGATGTGCTGGTATGGGGACATGACCAAGAGGAGCACGACGCCCGACTCCATACCACCCTGCAAAGACTGGAAAAAGCAGGTATAACTCTGAATGTGGAAAAATGTGATCTGTCACAGACCAAAGTGACTTTCCTTGGCCACATCATTACGGACACTGGCATAAGTCCTGACTCAAAGAAAACAGAGTCCATCACAGAGATGAATGAGCCGTCAAACGTGACAGAGCTAAGAAGTTTTCTGGGCATGGTCAATCAGGTGGGAAAGTTTATCCCCCATTTAGCAGAGAAAGACAAAGCTCTGAGAGATCTTTTGTCCAAGAAGAACAGCTGGTATTGGGGTGTAGACCAAGCTAAAGCATTCAAAACGCTCAAAGATGCTCTAACTTCACCCCCAGTGCTTGCTATTTATGACCCAAACAGAGACACTAAAGTATCGGCTGATGCTTCTTCTTATGGTCTAGGTGGTGTTCTCCTGCAGCAGTGGGAAGAAGGATGGAGACCAGTCGCCTATGCTTCAAGGTTGCTGTCTCCAACAGAACAACGCTATGCACAATTGGAAAAAGAAGCCTTAGCATCCACATGGGCATGCGAGCGATTCTGTGATTTTCTAATAGGCAAACACTTCTGTCTGGAAACTGATCATAAACCTCTTGTGTCACTCTTAGGAGCTCAAGCCTTGGATCTACTGCCACAGAGGATCCAGCGCTTCAGGATGAGACTCATGCGTTACTCATACAATGTACAGTATGCCCCAGGTAAATCGCTCTGGACAGCAGACACTTTGTCTCGCTCACCATTGAAAACAAAACTGACAAAATCAGATGAGGAACTCATGGAGAGCACAGACATACAGTATATGTGAACAGCATCATTGAAAATGTGCCTATCAGTTCATCATATATGCAAACACTCAAGGAACAACTGAAAATGGACAGTGTGTGTGCTCGTGTAATGGTCATGTGCAGTCAAGGTTGGCCTGAACATGCAAAACAAGAACCTCTGTTGAGAAACTACTGGCCCGACCGAGCCACACTTACCGTGAAAGACGGCTTGCTGTTGAAGGATTCAAGACTTGTTATCCCTTCAGCAATGCGAAACGATGTCTTCACAAAACTACATGACGGACACCAAGGAGTTGTAAAATGTAAAGCCCGAGCTCGCCAGTCAGTATGGTGGCCTAGTCTCAGCCAACAGATAAGTGAAATGGTGTTAAAGTGCAGGACATGCATACAAGAGAGACACAACCACAGTGAGCCATTAATGCCAACCGAATGCCCTGACCGCCCTTGGCAAAGAGTGGGTACAGATCTGTTCGAGCTGGTAGGGAAAACTTACCTTCTTGCTGTGGACTATCTTTCCAGGTTCGTTGAGATTGCCCTGCTGAACAAAACGAAATCCAGCGACGTCATTACTCACCTGAAGTCTTTCTTTGCCCGTCATGGCATCCCTGAGGTCCTGATGTCTTATAATGGGCCCCAGTTCTCTGGTCGGACTTTCACAGACTTTGCGGCTGCCTATGGCTTTAAACACATCACAAGCAGCCCAAGGTTCCCGCAAAGTAACGGAGAGGCGGAACGTGCTGTACAGACTGTGAAAAACTTACTGAAAAAGGCTGCTGATCCATATTTAGCTCTTCTTGCCTATAGAGCTACTCCTCTCCAAAATGGTTACAGCCCTGCTGAACTCCTCATGGGCCGCCGCCTGAGGACGACACTACCGACTCTTCCCTCTCGGTTGGATCCGACACTGCCGGACAGCGTCACTCTTGCTCATAAGGAAAGGGAGAAGAGGATGTCGGACATTTCAAACTACAACAGACGTCACCGAGCAAAACCCTTGTGTAACTTGTCACCAGGAGAACAAGTGTGGGTGACAGATGCTAAAACACCAGGCACTGTTATCCAAAGTCACTCAACACCGAGATCTTATACAGTGGACTTAACACAGGGGACAGTGAGACGCAATCGCATGCATTTGATTCCTCTACACTCACCTTTGCAACAGTGTACCAAACAGCAGAGTGGGTCAGATGAACCTTCAGAGCAGGTGAAACAAATGCCTATTGTACCTCCTGTTACTCCTATAAAGTCTGATGTTGTGAGAACTAGATCGGGAAGAACTATTGTCAAACCTAAAAAGTTAGATCTCTAAAGAATGGTAAAAAGGTACAAACACAGAATGTTCTTAGCTGTGGTATTGTTAATGTTTAGAAAATAATAAGCGAAGGTTTAAAAAGTACATGTTAAGTTCAGAGAAAATGTACACGTGAATACTAGTTACATGTATGCATACTCTCAAAAAAAAAAAAGAAAAAAAGGGAGATGTGGTGTAAACAAATGACACAGTATTATCTTGTCTGTAACTAGTGATCTTTGGTCACGCACCTGACGTTGTGACGTAATTATATATGCGCTGGCTCTTTTTCTCATGCAAGCTGGCAAGTAAAGTTCATGTTCAACAGCACGCAGTTGTCCCACGTTATTTCGTTCAGCTAAAGAACACGACAATAAGTCTTTTTGCTCTCCACTTTCTTTCCTCTTAGGTCTCCATTTAGACCTTCTTCTGCCTGCTGCTTTTCCCTGGATCTCCTGCACCATAGCGTGTGCTTCCCCCTGCTGGTGAACCTGGAGGGCAACCTCCTCGGACTGGCCAACTGTTTGAACAGTTTGGGCAAGTGTTAGATCAGCCATTAGCTGCAATCTACGTGACAGTTCTTTATCGAGGATGCCCACAACAATCCGGTCACGAATATGTTCTTCTCTGTTTACACCAAAGTCACAGTGCTCTGACATCTCACAAAGGGCTCTGATAAACATTTTTGCTTTCTCACCAGGCCGCTGCATCCTCTGGTGAAAACAAGCGCACTCGTGGATCACGTTCTGTTTAGGATAGAAGTACTCGTCGTATTTCCCTAACACGACGTCAAACTTCTTTTGATCCGTTTCCTCCGTAAAGGTGAATGATTTGAAGATGTTTTCAGCTTCGGGGCCCATGGCATAAATCAGTGAACTGACCTGAACTTCGCCGTCCTCTTTATTCAGTTTTGTAGCCATCCGAAAACGCAGAAAGCATTGTTTCCAGTCTGCCCATTCGTTTGGACGATCAAAAGAAAAACTTTCCGGGGGATTAAACTTGGCCATCTTTCTGAAGCAAAGCGTCCGTCAAGCACTTCTGACACCATGTAAAGAACTGAGGTCCACATGAATAGTGGTTTTCAACAAAGTTCTCTATTAACACAAGGTGTGGGAACACTAACAGGCAGCAACATTAGCACATAGCCTTTTTTTCTATTCCCCTCCGTGAAGCTCATCTGACCCGTGACGTCACCACAGTCCTTAAGGACACACCACCACATATAAGTGTTCACATTATATGACATTTCCTGTTTACGACAATTTAAAAAATAATAGTTCAAACTTTGTAATGTAGGTAGATTTGGTTGAAGGCGGTAGATTTGGTTGACGTGATTTTGTAGATTTGGTTTAAAATGTCATCTTTCGCTTTTTACCATTTGCTGCAAGACTCCTTCAGAAAGGAGAGATCAGGTCTGGTGTTGGACGCTCTGAGCGGAACAAACTATATCGGGGGTCCAGGAAATTTACCCTGAAAGCTATCCATCCATCTTCTTCCACTTAATCCTTTTCGGGTCGTTGGGGGGGCTGGAGCCTATCCCAGCATGTTTGGGCAAGAGGCAGGGTCCACCCTGGACAGATCGCCAGTCCATCGCAAGGCCAACACAGACAGACAGACAACCATTCACTCTTACAGTCATACCTAAGGACAATTTAGAATTACCAGTTTGATGCCAATTAACCTAACTTGCATGTTTTTGGCATGTGGGAGGAAACCGGAGGAATCCCATAGTAAACCCACGCAGACACGGGGAGAACATGCAAACTCCACACAGATCACTGTTGGTCGGGGGTGTTGTGTATGGGAGTTGGATGTCCCTCAAGAAGCTCTCCGTCTCATGTCATTTTCCCAATGTAACATTTGGCAACGAGGAGACCAATGTGAGCGTGTTGGTTTAATCAGCAGCTGCTGTTGTTTCTGGAGAGCCCAGGTGAGCCGTCAATTTCGTGACCGCAGTGGAGACTGGAATTCGAGGAGTATGTCAACTCATTGAGTTTCCCTCGGCTTGACAGGAGACAGTGGTGGGCCTTCCTGGACTGTAACCTCGGCACGAAGGGCTGAAGGATTCTCGACCCGCTGGTCATGAGTGAGGGCTACATGGAGGCTGTTGGGCTCATGGAGGCGCACTTCGCAGAGTGGACGAGGACCAGAGAGTTGCGGGCGAAGAGGCTGGTGGCTCTGGACACGCCGGAGCTAGTTAGCTTTGGAGAGCTAGCGGCTCAGTCGGAGCCTATGGACAGGATAGCTGACAGGCTAGTTTCGCGCCAAAACAGAGCTAAGGGCGTGAAACTGGGCCTTGAGGCAGAACTGGGACCACGTGTGGAGGAGCCCCTGGCGACTAACGACAGCAGACAAGGTGTCAACATCGCACAACCTGAAGGATGGTCTGGACCGCAACCGGTGGTGGAACTGGACGGTGTGAGGGTGCCCATGTTGTTAGCCACCACCGCCCCATGCTCCATCATGAGTGAGGCCTGGGTTTGGAGGCTCACACCCTGGCGCCCGGAAGCGATGGAACTGCCAGATGACGAGGACCCCGGGAACGGCAGGTGTATCACGCTGGCGGTGCAGTATGGTGAGAAGACCATTCCCGTGGTCAGGTTCCAGGTGGCACACCGGGGCAAGAATGTAATGAGGTGGGACCTGTTTGATGAGCTGGGTTTCACTTTTGAAATTGGTGGACAGACGGTCAGCGGCCCAGGACCAGTTTACATGGGCTTTGCGGACGTGGGTGCGGCCAAAGATCTTAGTGTGAGTGAAACGGACAGCGAATGGGACTCAGAGAGTGACTACAGCTTGGATGATGATGATGAGATGGGGATGAGCAGGACCCGGAACTGCCCTCACTCCTCGAGCAGCCAGAGCCGGAGCGTAGATGGAGAGAGCCCAAGTTAAGCGCGACCAACACTGTCTGAGAGGTGGCACAGCAGGAGTTAGCCCCGCAGCTGGAGGCCATGCAGTGGGAGGCTGGACAATGGTTAGGTGAGACCAGAGAGGCTGACAGCCCAGGGGAGGAGCAGCAGCAGCAGGACACAGTGACAGCGCAGCAGAGCGCTGACACCGAGAGCGCTGAATGCAGCGGTAAGGAGCCCAGGTCGGTGAGCGGGCCCAACGAGGGTGATGGTGCGTGTCCTGGAGGTGAACAGGAGCCGATTATGGAGGCTACACAACATGACAGGGAACGAGGGAATCAAAAGCTGCGTCGAGGTGTCCGGACTGGAGAACAATGCTGGTGAGGATGACGCTGTGAACCACGAAGGTGAGTGGAAACGGCCGGACACAGAGGCAGCAAGTGGTGCTGAGGAGCGGGCTTCAGTGGCCCCTGGAGCACAACCACGGGGGGTCGAAGTGTTCGAGACCAAGAGAGCAGAGCGGGACAATTTGGCACGGTTTGAGACATGAGTTGGTCTGGCGAGCTGGGTGTAAATGGTGACTGGTGTGATGATAACCCAGCGAGGGTTGATCCCACTGCTGGTGGCCACGGTGCCCTTGATGTGGGTACCGGAAGGCACTGCGGGGTCCCCGTGAAGAGGGCTGCCAAAACTGGAGGACCTGTAAGTGGAGCAGGAAAAATTGGCACGGTCCTACAGAACGCCAAACGCCATCATCAGGGTGAGGGTTTGGACTGGGTCTGCGGGACAGCACGACACAGGAAGGAGGTCCTGAAACGACATGGCGGGCACGGGAGACCGGGTCGAGTTTCCCTGTGGGTCGATGGCAGGGTTCGGCCCCGAAAGAAAAAAGCAGTTTGGAAAGTTGGAGAAAGGTTGGCTGGAGAGGGGTGTTTTGACCCTGGGGGGCGGCAGCGGCCGGTCTTGAGAGTGCCGTGGGGATGCCCAGGCCCTCCATGGCTGTGTAGAAGATGATGGCTACCCAAGGATGTTGGGGTTACCTAAACTTTTATTTTTTCTGATGTGAATGTCTATATGTATATGTGAATGAATATACAGTGGGGCAAAAAAGTATTTAGTCAGCCACCAATTGTGCAAGTTCTCCCACTTAAAAGATGAGAGAGGTCTCCAGTTTTCATCATCGGTATACCTCAACTATGAGAGACAAAATGAGAAAAAAAAATCCAGAAAATCACATTGAAGGATTTTTAATGAATTAATTGGTAAATTCCTCGGTAAAATAAGTATTTGGTCAATAACAACAGTTCATCTCAGTACTTTGTTATATACCCTTTGTTGGCAATGACAGAGGTCAAATGTTTTCTCTAAGTCTTCACAAGGTTTTCACACACTGTTGCTGGTATTTTGGCCCATTCCTCCATGCAGATCTCCTCTAGAGCAGTGATGTTTTGGGGCTGTTGCTGGGCAACACGGGCTTTCTACTCCCTCCAAAGATTTTCTATGGGGTTGAGATCTGGAGACTGGCTAGGCCACTCCAGGACCTAGAAATGCTTCTTACGAAGCCACTCCCTCATTGCCCGGGCAATATGTTTGGGATCATTGTCATGCTGAAAGACCCAGCCACGTTTCATCTTCAACGCCCTTGCTGATGGAAGGAGGTTTTCACTCAAAATCTCACGATATATGGCCCCATTTATTCTTTCCTTTACACGGATCAGTCGTCCTGGTCTCTTTGCAGAAAAACAGCCCCAAAGCATCATGTTTCCACCCCCATGCTTCACAGTAGGTATGGTGTTCTTTCTCCTCCAAACACGACAAGTTGAGTTTTTACCAAAAAGTTCTATTTTGGTTTCATCTGACCATATGACATTCTCCCAATCCTCTTCTGGATTGTCCAAATGCTCTCTAGCAAACTTCAGATGGGCCTGGACGTGTACTGGCTTAAGCAGGGGGACATGTCTGGCACTGCAGGATTTGAGTCCCTGGCGGTGTAGTGTGTTACTGATGGTAGCCTTTGTTACTTTGGTCCCAGCTCTCTGCAGGTCATTCACTAGGTCCCCCCTTGTAGTTCTGGGATTTTTGCTCACCGTTCTCATGATCATTTTGACCCTACAGGGTGAGATCTTGTGTGGAGCCCCAGATCAAGGGAGATTATCAGTGGCCTTGTATGTCTTCCATTTTCTAATAATTGCTCCCACAGTTGATTTCTTCACACCAAGCTGCTTACCTATTGCAGATTCAGTCTTCCCAGCCTGGTGCAGGTCTACCATTTTGTTTCTGGTGTCCCTTGACAGCTCTTTGGTCTTGGCCATAGTGGAGTTTGGAGTTTGACTGTTTGAGGTTGTGGACAGGTGTCTTTTATACTGATAATTGACATAATGTCGGCCCAGGAAACACGCATGCAGGCTCAGGTAGATTTGACAGCTTTATTAAACAACAAGGTGAGTGTATGGATAGGTGTATGAGAGATTAGTGTGTGATGCGGGTGGAGGATGCAAGCCAGGACAGAGCAGCACGTCATGCGGCCAGACAACCCAATGGGAGAGAGGCGAAAAGGGGTTAGCTAGGCAACCGCACAGGAACGTGATCAAGAGCTGTGCTTGCAGAGATGCGGTGGCTGGCGTTGGCAGGTCCCAAGCCTGGGAGACAACGTCCTGCTGTGCGTCCGGGCGAAGCGGCGAGGCAGAGGAGCGGCGGGACGATGGAAGGTTAGTCCGCCACCGGGTAATCCACCTGTGCACAGGGGAGGCTGATAGAAGAAGATGAGCAGACAATAATGACAGCTTACGTGTCCATTAGCGTAGATCAGCAGGCCTGATGAGGAGGAAACTGCTGGGAGATTTTGATGTTGGGAGGCAGACAGCTCCAGGCTGCAGCTCAGGGCAGGATGGAATAAATAGCAGCACACTAACGAGGAGCAGGTGTCCGCGCAGCTGAGGTGGAAGCCCGTGAGCTGCGGGTGATGACAGTACCCCCCCCCCCCTACCAGCGACTCCTGGCGCTGGCTTACCTGGGTGTGTCCGGTGAAACTCCGCGATGAGGTCTGGATCCAACACCCACGAAGAGCGCACCCAGGATCTCCACTCTGGCCCATAGCCCTCCCAATCCACCAGGTATTGCAGCCCGCGACCCTGACGCCGGGAGTCCAGAATGGCAGTAACACCCCACGCCAGGTCACCGTCGATCATTCTAGGCACGGGAGGAGACCTAGGAAGAGGGCAGAGTGAATTGGACACAACAGGCTTAAGCTTGGAGACGTGGAAAGTGGGACACACACGGGGGGGGGGGGGGGCAAACGCACAGCCACCGGGTTGATGATTTTGGAGATCACAAAGGGGCCGAGGAATCTCGGGGCCAATTTCTTCTTTTCTCCTTTCAGGTTGATGTCTTGAGACGACAGCCACAACCGCTGACCCACCTGGTAAGCAGGAACTGGTCTCCTGTGATGATTGGCGGTGGAACTGTTGCGCGCCGCTGTGCATAAAAGCGCGTCCTTAGTTTTGGCCCAAATCCTCCGACAGCGCCTGATGTGCGCCTGGACGGAGGGAACGGCTAGCTCACCCTCCTGCTCAGGGAAAACAGGGGGGTTATACCCCAAGGACGCTTCAAAGGGTGACACTCCAGTTGCCGTGGACTGGGCTGAATTATGGGCGTATTCTACCCAGGTCAGGTAGGAGCTCCAGGACGAAGGATTGGAGGATATTACGCAGCACAGAGCGGCTTCCAACTCCTGGTTCGTGTGCTCGCACTGCCCGTTGGATTGTGGGTGGTGACCTGAGGAGAGATTCACCGTGGCCCCTAAGGCGCTGCAAAAACTCCTCCAGACCTGGGAGACAAACTGCGGACCCCTGTCCGAGACCACGTCCAGCAGGATACCATGCAGTCTGACGACATGGTGGACCAGTAGATCGGCCGTCTCGCGTGCTGAAGGGAGACCCTGAAGGGGCACAAAATGGGCGGCCTTGGAGAATCTGTCCACAATTGTCAGGACCGTGTCATAGGTGTTAGAGACTGGTAAACAGGTGATGAAGTCAAGGGCGATGTGCGACCAGGGCCTGCCCGGGATTGGCAGGGGCTGGAGTAGACCCTCAGGTGGAGAGTTCTGGGTCTTGCCGGTTGTGCACTGGGGACAGGCCCGGACATAGTTGGTAACGTCTTTATGGAGACCTGGCCACCAAAATGAGCGTTGCAGCCAACTCACCAGGCAGGTAATGCCGGGGTGACAAGCGAGTCTGGAGGTGTGGGCCCAATGGATCACCTCACCCTGAACTGCAGATGGAACAAAGAGCCTCCCCTCCGGCCCCCCGCCAGGATCCAGTTCCGTCTTCTGAGCGTCCAGGATCTTGTCCTTAATGGGCCAGGCGATCACTCCTAAGACGCACGACTTGGGCAGGATGGTATGACCGGATTCTTCTGGGCCCTCGGGGGCAAACTGTCTGGAGAGGGCGTCGGGCAGCCCATTCTTCGAGCCTGGATGGTACGTGATGGTGAAGTTGAAACGAGCAAAAAATAGAGACCAGCGAGCCTGGCGGGCATTCAGACGCCTCGCTGACCTCAGGTACTCGAGGTTTTTGTGGTCCGTCCAGACCACAAAGGGTTGGGCTGCCCCCTCCAACCAGTGACGCCATTCCTCTAGCGCGAGCTTGACAGCGAGAAGCTCCCTGTCGCCAACGTCATAGTTACGTTCTGCCGCCGTCAGCCGTCAAGAGAAGAAGGCGCAGGGACGCTTGACTCCATCCACCGGCGAGCGCTGAGAAAGCACCGCCCCCACCCGTGTCAGACGCGTCAACCTCCACTAAGCACTGAAGCGCAGGATCGACCTGGGTCAGGACCAGGGAGGACGAGAATTCCGCCTGGAGGGTCTTGAAGGCGGTGGCCGCTTCCTCGGACCACTGGAAAGGCACCTTCAATGACATGAGGCGGGTCAGGGGGGAGACAATGGCGCTGAAATTAGGGATAAAGCGCCGGTAGAAATTTGCGAAGCCAATAAACTACTGCACCTGCTTCCTGGACGTGGGCGTGGGCCACTCGACCACCGCTTTAACCTTCGCGGGGTCGGGGAGGATCTGGTTATGCAAAATGACGAACCCCAGGAAGGAGGTGGTATGGGTATAAAACTCACATTTCTCAGCTTTAATAAACAGCCGGTTCTCCAGCAGCCGTTGCAGGACCCGCCTCACATGGGCCTGGTGTTCATCTCGTGCCTTGGAGAAGATGAGTATATCATCCAGATATACAAAGACAAACACTCCCAGAAAGTCCCGGAGGACGTCGTTGATTAGACGTTGGAAGACGGCAGGTGCGTTGGTGAGCCCAAACGGCATCACGAGATACTCGAAGTGGCCGCTGGGCGTCCTAAAGGCCGTCTTCCACTCGTCTCCCTCCCGGATCCTAACGGGATGGTAAGCGCTGCGGAGGTCAAGCTTGGTGAACCAGGTCGCCCCCTGGAGGGAGTGGAAGGCAGTGTCCATAAGGGGCAGTGTGTAACGGTCCTTAATGGTGATGTCGTTCAGGGCTCTGAAGTCGATACAGGGGCGTAGGGACCCATCCTTCTTTGCCACGAAGAAGAATCCCGCGCCAAGTGGGGATGAAGAGGGGCGGATGATCCCAGCGCTGAGCGACTCCTTAATGTACATGTCCATTGCTTCTCGCTCCGGTGCAGAGAGGCTGTACAGATGGCCTGACGGCAAGGGGGCCCCCTGGCGGATGTTGATCGCGCAGTCGTAGGGTTGATGCGGGGGAAGAGACAAGGCTCTGGACTTATTGAATGCCGCCCCTAAGTCGTGGAATTCCTGCGGCACCAGGGTCAGGTCCGGAGGTTCGGAGACGGGCGCTGATGGAGGGTTGGATGGTGCGCAGGGCGCCGACTGGAGACAGGTGCCCAAGCAGAAGGTGCTCCAGGACAGGACACTGCCGGTCCTCCAATCCAGGACAGGGTTATGCAGCCGCAGCCAGGGGTATCCCAGGATGACACGGTCCGACAAGGAGGGCAGGACTTAGAAGGACAAATCCTCCCGGTGGTTGCCGGAGACTATGATGGGGACTGGCTTCGTGCGATGTGTAACAGTTCCCAGGGGAGAACGGGAGAGAGTGACCAAGTTTAGGGGGTTAGGCAGTGGTTGACATGGTATGCCCAAACGGGTTGCCAGGCTTTTAGAAATAAAGCTCTGCTCTGCCCCGGAATCCACCAGTGTGTGAATGGAGTGCCCAGTGGAGTTGTGGCAGAACCGTAAGGGCAGTGTACAAGAGGATAAGGGAGTTAGACCGGTTAGAGTCCGCGAGGCCCCCTATAGTGACTCACGGACCTCCCCGTTTGACTTAACTGGGCACAGCTCCACGGGATGCTGGTCATCTCCGCAATACATGCAGAGACCCCGTTCCCGCCAGCTTTGTCTCTCCGCTAGAGGGAGCCTAGTGCGCCCGATAGCCATGGCCTCTGGGTCATCGGCGGACTCCGGAGCCGGTAATGCCAGGGGGCGAGACTGAGCTGGGCGGAGGGAAGCTCCGCGCGAGCGGCTGGCAGACTTCTGCTCCGCAACCCGCTCACGTAGCCTGTTGTCCAGGCGAATCGTGAGCAAGATTAGCTCAGAGAGTCACCCTGGGAGGTCCCGGCCAGCTAGCTCATCCCTCAGACCAGAGTTGAGGCTACGGAGGAAAACGCTGCAGAGAGATGCTTCTCCCCAGCCCACCTCCTCCGCTGCCACCCGGAAGTCGACCGCATATTCCGCTGCTGACCGGCCTCCCTGTTGGAGACCGAGAAGCCGGTCAGCGAGGACGCTGTCGAGACGGGAATGGTCAAAAACCTCGAGAAAGTCCTGCACGAACCGGTCATACGAGAGGTTAGCGTAGCTGGGCCTCGTCATTACGGCATAAGCCCAAGTTAACACTCGCCCCTCGAGAAGATTGGCCATGTAACCGATTCAGCTGTGGTATGAGGGGAAATCCCCGGGGACGCGCAGAAACACCGACTCACATTGCAGGATAAACCTCTTCGCTCCACAGAATTTCCCGCTGAAGCGAGCGGGGGTTGGGATGGGTGTGAGACGGGTTGGCGCCCCCGAGCCAGGCTGACCGGCCGAGGAGACAGCCAGAGCCGCGGCACCAGGAGGACCCGGAGGGATGGACCGTGGAGGATCCAGGCGGTC
The DNA here is from genome assembly GCA_020510985.1 of Pholidichthys leucotaenia. Taxonomy (NCBI): domain Eukaryota; kingdom Metazoa; phylum Chordata; class Actinopteri; order Cichliformes; family Pholidichthyidae; genus Pholidichthys; species Pholidichthys leucotaenia. The sequence continues at coordinate 22,762,864 of CM035841.1, forward strand.
TAAGCGGTCAGTAATTAATGTCAATTGATTTAATATCGCCTGCTGTTGGTGAGCTATCATATCCACCCGAGCCTCGAGGGTGGAAAAACGGCGTACGAGCTCGCTGTCCGCTAGGCCGCTTTGCTGGAGCCGTACTGACATAATGTCGGCCCAGGAAACACGCATGCAGGCTCAGGTAGATTTGACAGCTTTATTAAACAACAAGGTGAGTGTATGGATGCGTGTATGAGAGATTAGTGTGTGATGCGGGTGGAGGATGCAAGCCAGGACAGAGCAGCACGTCGTGCGGCCAGACAACCCAATGGGAGAGAGGAGAAAAGGGGTTAGCTAGGCTACCACATGGGAACATGATCAAGAGCTGTGCTTACTTGCAGAGATGCGATGGCTGGCGTTAACAGGTCCCAAGCCTGGGAGACAACGTCCTGCTGTGCGTCCGGGCGAAGCGGCGAGGCAGAGGAGCGGCGGGACGATGGAAGGTTAGTCCGCCGCCGGGTAATCCACCTGTGCACAGGGGAGGCTGATAGAAGAAGATGAGCAGACAATAATGACAGCTTACGTGTCCGTTAGCGCAGATCAGCAGGCCTGATGAGAAGGAAACTGCTGGGAGATTTCGATGTTGGGAGACAGACGGCTCCAGGCTGCAGCTCAGGGCAGGATGGAATAAATAGCAGCACACTAACGAGGAGCAGGTGTGCGTGCAGCTGAGGTGGAAGCCCGTGAGCTGTGGGTGATGACAATAATGAGTTCAAACAGGTGCCATTAATACAGGTAACGAGTGGAGGACAGAGGAGCCTCTTAAAGAAGAAGTTACATGTCTGAGAGAGCCAGAAATCTTGCTTGTTTGTAGGTGACAAATACTTATTTTACTGAGGAATTTACCAATTAATTCATTAAAAATCCTTCAATGTGATTTTCTGGATTTTTTTTTCTCATTTTGTCTCTCATAGTTGAAGTATGCCTATGATGAAAATTGGAGACCTCTCTCATCTTTTAAGTGGGAGAACTTGCACAGTTGGTGGCTGACTAAATACTTTTTTGCCCCACTGTATGTTGTTTCACTGCTTGGTGCCCCGGTAAATTTCTTTTAAAAAACAGGAGAAAAGAGAGTGAGTGCGGTGGGCACGATGAGGTGTGTAGTTGCGAGCCTGTGTTGAGTGTTTGCATGACAATTTGATTGACCTGTGTGGTGACATGCCTGTTGTAGCACTGAATTTCAGCATGTTTTTATTAAATTGGTATTTGTTTGTTAAATTTTGTAGTCAGAATGGTAGTGGCTCGGTAAGTAATTATGTTCAGGGTGAATTTGAGCCCACCTGGTTTGTTTGATCTGTCTGATTGAATGACCCAACGTAATTGTGCTTTGAATGCCCATTGTGGGGTGGAAGGTAGGGTGAGGGGCCGCCAGTAGTGTATGTTTTGTGATTGTATGTGATGTGTATATATAGTATTATTATGGGGAATGTTTTAGAGTTAGAGACACAGCTTTATTTTGTTCTGTTAAATTGGGGGGTTTTTTGCGGCAGAATGTCCCGCTCAGCCGTGTGGGGGGTGCTGGCAGTCTGCCCGGCCCCCAGCATTAGTTATGTGAATGGATAGGAGTTTATTTATTTTTGTACATACAAGTGGGGCAAAAAAGTATTTAGTCAGCCACCAACTGTGCAAGTTCTCCCACTTAAAAGATGAGAGAGGTCTCATATTTTCATCATAGGTATACCTCAACTATGAGAGACAAAATGAGAAAAAAAAATCCAGAAAATCACATTGAAGGATTTTTAATGAATGAATTGGTAAATTCCTAAGTAAAATAAATATTTGGTCACCTACAAACAAGCAAGATTTCTGGCTCTCACAGACCTGTAACTTCTTCTTTAAGAGGCTCCTCTGTCCTCTACTCGTTACCTGTATTAATGGCACCTGTTTGAACTCATTATCAGTATAAAAGACACCTGTCCACAACCTCAAACAGTCAGACTCCAAACTCCACTATGGCCAAGACCAAAGAGCTGTCAAAGGACACCAGAAACAATATTGTATACCTGCACCAGGCTAGGAAGACTGAATCTGCAATAGGTAAGCAGCTTGGTGTGAAGAAATCAACTGTGGGAGCAATTATTAGAAAATGGAAGACATACAAGACCACTGATAATCTCCCTCGATCTGGGGCTCCATGCAAGATCTCTCCCCGTGGGGTCAAAATGATCATGAAAATGGTGAGCAAAAATCCCAGAACCACAAGGGGGGACCTAATAAATGACCTGCAGAGAACTGGGACCAAAGTAACAAAGGCTACCATCAGCAACACACTACGCCGCCAGGGACTCAAATCCTGCAGTGCCAGACGTGTCCCCCTGCTTAAGCTAGTACATGTCCAGGCCCGTCTGAAGTTTGCTAGAGAGCATTTGGACAGTCCAGAAGAGGATTGGGAGAATGTCATATGGTCAGATGAAACCAAAATAGAACTTTTTGGTAAAAACTCAACTTGTCGTGTTTGGAGGAGAAAGAATGCTGAGTTGCATCCAAAGAACACCATACCTACTGTGAAGCATGGGGGTGGAAACATGATGCTTTGGGGCTGTTTTTCTGCAAAGGGACCAGGACGACTGATCCGTGTAAAGGAAAGAATGAATGGGGCCATGTATCGTGAGATTTTGAGTGAAAACCTCCTTCCATCGGCAAGGGCTTTGAAGATGAAACGTGGCTGAGTCTTTCAGCATGACAATGATCCCAAACACACCACCCGGGCAATGAAGGAGTGGCTTCGTAAGAAGCATTTCAAGGTCCTAGAGTGGCCTAGCCAATCTCCAGATCTCAACCCCATAGAAAATCTTTGGAGGGAGTAGAAAGTCTGTGTTGCCCAGCAACAGCCCCAAAACATCACTGCTCTAGAGGAGATCTGCATGGAGGAATGGGCCAAAATACCAGCAACAGTGTGTGAAAACCTTGTGAAGACTTAGAGAAAACGTTTGACCGCTGTCATTGCCAACAAAGGGTATATAACAGGGGTGGGCAGTGAGGGCCATTCCACTGCAGGTTTTTTGTTCCACCCAGTCTCTTCAGCAGGTGTGTGCTCTGATCAGCTTCAAGGATTGCTAATCATTGAAAACACCTGCTGAAGAGACTGGGTGGAACAGAAAACCTGCAGTAGAATGGCCCTCCATGACACATGATTGCCCACCCCTGGTATATAACAAAGTACTGAGATGAACTTTTGTTATTGACCAAATACTTATTTTCCACCATAATTTGCGGATAAATTCTTTAAAAATCATACAATGTGATTTTCTGGATTTTTTTTTTCTCATTTTGTCTCTCATAGTTGAGGTATACCTATGATGAAAACTGGAGACCTCTTTCATTTTTTAAGTGGGAGAACTTGCACAATTGGTGGCTGACTAAATACTTTTTTACCCCACTGTATGTTTTTCCCTTTTAGTGTGTGAGTTGGGTGACAACTCAGAATCAGAATCAGAATCAGAATAAACTTTATTGCCAAGCATGTAAAAAAACACACGAGGAACTTGACTTGACATTGGTGCGCATGCGCGCGACACAACGACACGGCAGCCATAAAGGCGCCTCATCAAACAGAGATAGATAAGAAAGGGAGGGGAAGGGAGGGAACGACACAAGGGGGGAGGAGAAAAAAAACTTCGTTATCAAAATACAGCTTATTTTTAAGCAGATTGTGATTACAATGAAAAAAAATCTCTCAATAGCACAGAGCAACAACTCAGAATTCACGAGACACAAGAGAGCAGTGTACAGTATATCTTTAATCAGTTCATGAATCAATGTGTGTGCGGTGTTGAGCAGTGTTGATGATAATAAGAGAGACCCAAGGACCCTTGGCAGAAGATGTTTTGTCTGTCTGGCGCCCAGTCTTATCTGGCGCTGCAGCTGGCTGTCCAAGGCCTTGTGCTCATGATTTTGAAAAAAAACACAGTCTGCAGACAGCCAGGAGGAATTTTCATGGGGAATAATAATGCCAAATAGGACTGATCACAGAGAAGACTTGTATTTCTTCCGTAGATTCAGTACATTAATCCTTCATTGCGCAGCTTTGAACTCGTCGTGGAAAGACCTGAGCGAACCCATGATGTAATCCACCTTACGAGACAGTTCTCCAGTAGTCGCTATCAGGGTCTTCTCCAGTTTCTCAATTTGTTGGATGCACCTCGCCTGGCCAGCATTTTGATAGGTTGAATCCATCTTCAGCAATTTGCGGTAAACCAAGACAATTCCCGTCCCAATCAGAATTATCCCAATCACCAAGATTACGAAGATAAACAAATCTTCAATATCTTCGATAGAGAGATTAGAGAGACACAGCATTTTCCAAATACCTGTGTCACATAGATAGCCCACTGGAGCCGTTCCAGCGGGGCAAACAGCTTCCCCCGGAGCACTTTTCCTTGTTGAAAAAATAGTGTCAATTGTGTTCAAAGCCCAGCTTATTAACTCCATAATTTCTTTTCGGCGGTCGCAGTCAGACGCAGACAGACAACAGCAAGCTGGGATCCAGTAGGAGGGGAGGAAAAAATCAGCAGGAGAGAAGAAAAAAGCGTCTGCTCTCTTGGGAGGGCGGAAGTGAAATCCGCCCTCCTGAAATCCCCCTCATGGATCGTCACCCGCTCATGGATCGTCACCTTATCATGGTGGGGGGGTTTGTGTGCCCCAGTGATCCCAGGAGCTATGTTGTCCGGGGCAATTTGCCTCTGATAGGGTCTCCCAAGATAAACTGGTCCTGGGTGAAGGGCCAGACTAAGAACGATCCAACAGACTCTCATGATAAATTGTATATCAAGGATTCAGTGTACCCCGCCCGGTATGGGGTTACCGGGACCCCACCCTGGAGCCAGGCCTGGGGGAGGGGCTCGAAGGCTAGCGTCTGGTGGCCGGGTTTCCACCCATGGGACCCGCCCGGGCTCAGCCCGAAGGAGTTACATGGGTCCGCCCTCCAGTGGGCTCACCACCTGCAGGAGGGATCATGGGGGTCTGGTGCTATGTGGATTAGGTAGCAGTCAAAGGCGGAGACCTTGGTGGACTGATCCCAAGCTTTCTAAACTGGCTTTTGGTACGTGGAATGTCACCTCTTTGGTGGGGAAGGCGCCTGAGCTGGTGTACGAAGTTGAGAGAGACCGGCTAGATATAGTCGGCCTCACCTCAACACACAGCTCCGGTTCCGGAACCAGTCTCCTAGAGAGGGGCTGGAGCTTGGCCTTTTCTGGAGTTGCCCCGGGCGAGAGGCAACGAGCAGGGGTGGGTATTCTTGTATCCCCCCACCTTGCTGCCTCTATATTGGAGTTTTCCCCGGTGGACGAAAGGGTTGCTTCCCTGCGCCTTCGTGTTGGGAAACGGGTCCTGACCATCATTTGTGCTTATGCACCAAATGATGTTTCAGAGTACCCACCCTTTTTGGAGTCTGTGACTGGGGTGCTGGAGGGTGCTCCTCTTGGAGACTCCATTGTCCTACTGGGGGACTTCAATGCACACGTGGGCAACGACAGTGAAACCTGGAAGGGGGTGATTGGGAGGAACGGACTGCCCAATCTGAACCCGAGTGGTGTTCAGTTATTGGACTTATGTGCTAACCACAGTCTGTCCATAACGAACACCATGTTCAAGCATAAGGGTGTCCATATGTGCACCTGGCACCAGGACACCCTAGGTCGCAGGTCGATGATCGATTTTATCGTATCATCAGACCTGCGACCATATGTCTTCGACACCCGAGTAAAGAGAGGTGCAGAGCTGTCAACTGATCACCACCTGGTGGTGAGTTGGATCCGATGGCAGGGGAGGAAGCCATTCAGACCTGGTAGACCCAAACGTATAGTGAGGGTGTGCTGGGAGCATCTGGCTGAGGCCCCTGTCCGGGAGGTCTTCAACTCCCACCTCCGGAAGAACTTCAACCACATTCCGAGGGAGTCTAGAGACATGGAGTCTGAATGGGCCATGTTCTCCACCTCTGTTGTTGAAGCGGCGGCCCAGAGCTGCGGCCACAAGGTGGTCGGTGCATCTCGTGGTGGCAACCCCCGAACCAAGTGGTGGACACCAGTGGTGAGGGGGGCCATTAAGCTGAAGAAGGAGTCCTATCAAGCTTGGTTGGCTTGTGGGACCCCCGAAGCTGCTGAGGTGCACTGGCAGGCCAAGCAGAGTGCAGCTCGGGTGGTTGCTGAAGCAAATACCAGGGTATGGGAGGAGTTCGGTGAGGCCATGGAACAAGACTTTCAGTCGGCCTCAAAGAGATTCTGGCAAACTGTCCGGCGGCTCAGGAGGGGAAAGCAGCTCCCCGTCCACACTGTGTATGGTGCGGATGGGACACTGTTGACTTCGACTGGGGATATTGTCGGGCGGTGGAAGGAATACTTCGAGGATCTCCTCAATCCCACTGATATTCCTTCCACAGAGGAAGCAGGGTTTGGGAACGAGGGGGATGACTCGCCTATCACAGGGGCTGAGGTCGCCAAGGTGGTTAAAAATCTCCTTTTTGGCCGGGTCCCGGGGGTGGACAAGATTCGCCCTGAGTACCTCAAGGCCCTCGATGTTGTTGGGTTGTCATGGTTGACACGCCTCTGCAACATTGCGTGGAGGTCGGGGGCAGTGCCTTTGGCATGGCAAACCGGGGTGGTGGTTCCTCTCTTCAAAAAAGGGGACCGGAGGGTGTGCTCCAACTTTAGAGGGATCACACTCCTCAGCCTCCCTGGGAAGGTCTATGCCAAGGTGCTGGAGAGGAGAGTCCGGCCGTTGGTCGAACCTCGGATTCAGGAGGAGCAATGTGGTTTTCGTCCTGGCCGTGGCACATCAGACCAGCTCTTTACCCTATCGAGAATTCTTGAGGGTTCGTGGGAGTTTGCCCAACCAGTTTACATGTGTTTTGTGGACTTGGAGAAGGCATTTGACCATGTCCCTCATGGATTTTTGTGGGGGGTGCTTCGGGAGTATGGGGTATCGGGCTTGTTGTTACGAGCTATTCGGTCTCTGTACGACCGTTGTGAGAGTTTGGTTCGTATTGCCAACACTCGGTCAGAGTCATTCCCAGTGAGAGTTGGACTCCACCAGGGCTGCCCTTTGTCACCGATCCTGTTCATAATTTTTATGAACAGGATTTCTAGGCGCAGCCAGGGAATTGAGGGTGTCATGCTTGGTGACCACAGGATCTCATCTCTGTTGTTTGCAGATGATGTTGTCCTGTTGGCTTCACCCAGCAATGACCTACAGCTCTTGCTGGGACTGTTTGCCGCTGAGTGTGAAGCGGCTGGGATGAGAATCAGCACCTCCAAGTCCGAGTCCATGGTCCTCAGCCGGAAAAAGGTGGATTGTCCTCTCCGGGTTGGGGACAGGCTCCTGCCCCAAGTGGAGGAGTTTAAGTATCTTGGGATCTTGTTCACGAGTGAGGGGAAAATGGAGCGAGAGATCGACAGACGGATTGGAGCAGCATCTGCAGTGATGCGGACGTTGTACCGGTCTGTTGTGGTGAAGAGGGAGCTTAGTTCAAAGGCAAAGCTGTCGATTTACCAGTCAATCTACGTTCCTACTCTCACCTATGGTCACGAGCTTTGGATAATGACCGAAAGAACGAGATCGCGGATACAAGCGGCTGAAATGAGTTTTCTCCGTAGGATTGCTGGACTCACCCTCAGAGATAGGGTGAGGAGCTCAGTCATCCGGGAGAGGCTCAGAGTAGAACCGCTGTTCCTCCACATTGAAAGGAGTCAGTTGAGGTGGTATGGGCATCTGATTAGGATGCCTCCTGGACGCGTCCCACTTGAGGTGTTTCAGGCACGTCCCACCGGGAGGAGACCCCGGGGCAGACCCAGGACTCGTTGGAGAGACTATGTCTCCCAGCTGGTCTGGGAACGCCTTGGTATCCCCTCTGAAGAGCTGGAGCAAGTGGCTGGGGAGAGGGAAGTCTGGGCTTCTCTGCTTGAACTGCTGCCTCCGCGACCCGGACCTCCGGAAAAGTGATAGAAGATGGATGGATGGATGGAGTTGGGTGACAAATTAGGGTGGGTTGTTTGTGTGCCTGACATTTTTTTAAAGAGGGGGCGATGCTGTGTATGGGAGTTGGATATCCTTCAAGGAGCTTTCCATCTTGTGTCATTTTCCCAGCATAACAGGGGGCTGGGATCGAACCCAGGATCCCCTGGCCAAAGGTGAGTTGCTGTGCTGCCGCAGTGCTGACCACGCTGCCACCGTGCTGTCCTCCCTGAAAGCTCAGTTTTAGTTCATATACTCCTAAAGAAGTCGCCACAATAGTTCTGTATTTTTCACTGACAAATTTATTTATTTTACAAATTAATAGATATTGTTTTGAATAACCTTCAGATTTTCATCTTATTTTCAAACTTTTCATTTTGATTTATCAAAATTATATTTTGAAAATTGATCAAATCGAACTTAGTTCTATCTCTATTCGACTTGCACTTGTATTTTGTTTGACATTTCTGATTTTTATTTATTATTATTCTTATTGTTATTATTATTATTATGATACAAGGTCCGCGCTGATCTGTTCACACTCCGACAGGCAGCGAAAAGTAAGCTAGGAGCAGGAAGACAAAAGAAGAGGAAAACAGCAACCTTGTGTGTAGCAGAAAGGAATGTACGCACTCTGCTGGACGCAACATCACAGTGCCCAGAAAGACAGACCACGCTTGTGGCCCTGGAAGTGAACAGGTACAATGTAGACATAGCTGCACTTTTTGAAACAAGATTGCCTGGATATGACAGCTTGGAAGACCATGGGTACATCTTCTTTTGGAGTGGGAGATCAACTCAAGAAAGGACAGAAGCAGGAGTGGGCTTTGCAGTTAGAAAGGAGATAGCAGTAGTGCTTGATGAGGAACTGGTGCCAGTCAACGACAGGATAATGACTATGAGACTCCCACTACAGCAGAAGACATATGCCACACTCATCAGTGTATATGCCCCAACAATGACCAACACAGAGGAGGTGAAGGAAGAGTTCTACAGTGATTTACGTGAGACTATCAGGTGTGTACCGACTGATGACAGGCTGATACTCGTTGGAGATTTTAATGCCAGAGTTGGTTCGGACAGCGAGAAATGGAAAGAAGTGCTAGGCAGTCATGGAGTAGGCAAGTGCAATGCTAATGGAGAACTCCTACTTGCACTATATTCAGAGTACAACCTTGTGATAACCAACACTATTTAAGCACAAGGACACACACAAGAAGACATGGATGCACCCAAGACCCAAGCACTGGCACTTATTAGACTATATCATAGTCAGGCAGAGAGGCATAAGGGATGTATTGGACACCAGAGCAATGAGAGGCGTGGACTGTGGTACTGATCATGTTATGCTGAGATCTAGATTAAGGATTTGGAGATAAAAACAGCACTGCAGGACCGGTGCGAAGCCAGCATGGAAGCTAAACACTAGTGCACTTTATTTATTTATTTAGCGAATGCAAAGTCCTCAAGCCAAGCAGTTGCCTCCTGGTTTGCTGTATGGAGGGTGTGTAATTCTCCTTCCAGTCTTTGGAGTGGGCAAGCTTCTATGATGTGTTCCATTGTTTGCTCCTCTCCACATGCGCACAGTGGGCTAGGGCTACTGCCCCATCTGTGAAGGCTGGCCAAGCAGGGGCCATGTCCAGTCATGAAGCGATTGAGTGTAGACCACTTTCTCCTTGGGAGGTTGGTGCCCGGGACCTGTTGGTTGAGGTTTGTCACCATGTGTTTGTTTGGGACCTCCTTGGTCTCCCATTCCTCTTGCCAAGCTGTCTGGATGGTGAAATCAGCTGGGGGAGGGTTTTTCCAAATCGGCCATCTGGATGGAAGTCAGGCAGGGCAATGGATCAGCGTTCTCGTCGCGCCCTCCGCCAGTACCCGGGCTTGCCCAGGGAAGCTAAAGATCCTACCAGCAGACTAAATTCGAAGAGACGATGCCTCAGTGCCAAGTCAAAGAAGAATCCTAGTCACAGTCCCAAAGCCGAAAGCAAACTAGTGCACTGAAAGGCCAAAAGAAGCAGGAAGAACTTACACAGGAAATGGATGAAAACTCGAAAGACTGGGACAGCAACAACTCAGAGAATGACATAGAAGAGAAATGGGCAACATTACAAACTTCTGTTACGGTGTAACAGACTGCGAGTGAGGTATTAGGCTACCCTGAGAGGAAACATCAAGATTGGTTTGATGAGCATGATGACACCTGAAGAAGCTACTAGAAGCGAAGAATACAGCTAGGCAGGAAAACCTACAGTGTAACACAAGGTCGAAGAAGAAGAAATACTCAAAGGCTCAGAGTGAGCTACAGAAGTACACCAGAGAGATGAAGTCCAACTGGTGGGATGAAAAAGCAGAGAAACTTCAAACTGCAGCAGACAGGAAGGACATGAAAACATTCTTCACAGGTCTGAGAGAAATCTATGGCCCTAAACCAAGAGGATTGATCCCACTAAAGGCTATGGATGGTGAAACGGTTTTGCAGGAGAGAGACAAGATCCTGGACAGATTTGCAGACCACTTTGACCAACCACTAAACAACCCTGGAGATCTCACATGAAGAGGCTAAAGAAGCTCTAGTGCAGAAACCAGCTGTATCAAGTCTGGATGAACCACCAAATTTTGATGAACTAATGGCAGCTATCAGGACAAGACAGGATGGTAAAGCTCCAGGAAGGGATGGAATTCCAGCAGAAGTGTGGAAATTTGGTGGTGTTCAGCTGACCAACTGCCTGCACAAGCTCATCCAAGAGATATGGAATGCCCAGAAAGTACCTCAAGAATGGAAGGATGCAAGTATTGTGCCTTTGTTCAAGAAAGGTGACAGGAAATATTGTGGAAATTACTGAGGTATATCACTGCTAGCCACTGTTGGTAAGATTCTCTCATTTTTTTTTTTTTTTTCGGTTCCGGTTCCGCCGGACCGGCGGCGCCACACGAGTCGGCTGCCTGTTGCAACAGCCTTTTTTTTTTTTTATCTTCCTTCTTCTTTCTACACCTTTCACTCTGTATATATATCACGGACGCACGGATCGCCCCGGGGGTCTCCCGGGTCGGTGGACGGAGCCACGGTTTGCAGCGGGAGACGTTACAGCGGGGAGGAGCTAGTGCTAGCTAGCACTTGGCCGCCGCCCGGTGCTAATGGGAAACTCGACATACCGGGAGCTGTAGCGAAAACGACGCGGTGCCGGGCTGGAGTTTAGGCGGCGTGAAAGAAATATAAGACAGAATAATAAAGAGCGATGGCAAGAACCAAGCAGACCGCCCGTAAAATCTACTGGAGAAAGAAGCCCCCCAGGAGACAGCTAGCCACAGGGCTGCTCGGAGAGGCGCTCTGGCCACCGGCAGAGTGAAGAGGCCTCGCCGTCACAGGCCCGTGGCTCTGAGAGAGATCCGTCGCTACCAGAAATCCACGGAGCTGCTCATCCGTAAGCTGCCCATCCAGCGCCTGGTGAGGGAGATCGCTCAGGACTTCAAGACCGTCCTGCGTTTCCTGAGCTTCGCCGTCATGGCTCTGCAGGAGACCAGCGAGACCCACCTGGTGGTCTCTTCTTCGCTAAGGGGGTCACCATCATGCCCAAAGACTTCCAGCTGGCCCGCTGCATCCGCGGAGAGAGAGCTTAGACTTTCTGCTGCACATCCACCAGCCATAATGCTCTGCACTGTGTGTCTATATATATACATTTATAGTAATATGGACATATGTTTACTAGATGTTGTTTTTTCTTGCCTTCTGATTGTTGCTCTGAGTGTTGCTATCCCTATGCTGTTGCAATCCTGGAATTTCCCCATTGTGGGACTAATAAAGGCTTATCTTATCTTATCTTATGTGTACTACTTAACAGACTCAGTGAACACATCTCGCAGAGTGCACTACCGGAAACCCAGTGCGGCTTTAGAAGTGGAAGAAGCACAATGGACATGATTTTCTGCTTGAAACAGGTTCAAGAAAAGTGTATCGAACAGAACATGCCGCTTTATGCAGTCTTCATAGACTTCAGTAAAGCCTTCGATACTGTTTCGCGACAAGGACTTTGGCAGGTACTCAAGAAATATGGTTGTACAGAGAAGTTTGTCAGCCTGATCGAGACACTCTATACAGGTATGCAAGCAAACGTGGCAATGAGTGGTTCAGTATCTAAAGACTTTTCAGTAAGCAACGGGGTGAAACAAGGGTGTGTGCTGGCACCTACGCTCTTCTCGCTATATCTGGCAGCCATGCTTGAGGTGGCCTTCAAAGACACTTCAGAAGGAGTATACATTCAAACAAGGAAAGAAGCAGACTTGTTCAATGTGGCACAGTATAAAGCCAAGAGTAAGACATCTATAAAGGTAGTAAGAGAAATGCTCTTTGCCGACGACAGTGCTCTAGTTGCACATAGTGTGGAAGATATGCAATCTTTAGAGGAGAAATTTGCAAGAGCAGCTAGTCAATTCAGCTTCCAAAGGCACTCTGTCAAGAGGACAGAGTGCCTTTATCAACCACCAAAGTTCCAGTTATCAACATCACTACCAGAATAGTTCAGCATTGGTATAGAGCCACTAGTCAAGTATAAGACTTTCACGTACCTAGGGAGTACTGTTTCAGAGAATGCTAGGCTGGAGGATGAACTATCTCTCAGAATGGGAAGAGCGAACGCTGTGTTTGGAAACTTGAGGGAGAGACTGTGGAACAATCGCGGCACGCATGGACGCAGCGGCCCCTCTTGGCATCAGCGAGTGTGAGAGTTTTGAGTGTTTTGATCATCTCAGACGTACATTCTGTAAAACTTACAACCACGAGACCTTATTAAACATCAAGGTACTGCACGCTGCAAGAATTGCGGCGCTCGGTTGTAACTTGGACATTCTACGCCAGCATGGAATACTGTTGGAGATTCCGCTGGAAGCTACCCGGGAAAGGAGGAGGCGTAAGCAGAGCGAAAGCAAGAAAAAGTGAGGAAAAAGGGCCGGGATTCATGCTAGGCTAAAGGCTAACCCCTCCAGACCAGCAGTACCGTCACTCCTTCTCTCTAATGTCCGCTCCCTCGACAACAAGCTGGATGAGCTGCGTCTGCTGAGAGAAACCCGGAGAGAGTGGAGGGACTGCTGTGTGCTTGCGTTCACGGAGACATGGCTCCACGACAACATCCCTGATGCGGCCATTCAGCTGGAAGGGACGACATCGTTCCGGGCGGACAGAGAAGCTGCTAGCTCCGGTAAGAGCCGAGGGGGGGCCTATGCATCTATATTAACAAGAACTGGTTTCGGGATCGTCACTTCCTTGTGGTAACGTATCGTCACTTCCTGTTCTGCTGTTCTGCTGTCTGCCTGTGTGGTTTGCGTGTGTGGTTTGCTCTCCAGACACTAGCTATGGCTACTAGCTCTCTTTCCTCTCCTCCTCTGGTGTGCTCTCTCTGTCAGATGTTTAGCTACACCTCTGCCTCTTTTAGTGATAACGGTAAATGTAATAAATGTTGTCTTTTTGAGGCGCTCGAGGCGAGGTTGTCTGATTTGGAATCCCGGCTCCGCTGCATTGAAACACCGTCTGCGCCAGTTAATCTTGACGGACGCCCATTAGCTGCAGCGGAGCTAGCTAGCTTAGGCCCCCCTGTCAGCGGTCCCTCGGCTCTCCTCAGCAGCGAGGAGACTGGGTGGGTGACGGTGAGAAGGAAGCCTAGTTGCAAAGCCCCGGTTCACCACCAACCTGTTCACGTTTCTAATCGTTTTTCCCCGCTCAGCGGCACACCCGCTGAGGAAAAAACTCTGATCATTGGCGACTCTGTAGTCAGAAACGTGAACCTAGAGACTCCAGCGGCCATAGTCAAATGCATCCCTGGGGCCAGAGCAGGCGACATCGAGTCAAATTTGAAAATGCTGGCTAAAAGTAACTGTAAATATTCCACAATTGTTATTCACGCCGGCAATTAATGACATCCGTCTCCGGCAGTCGGAAGTCACGAAACTTAATATAGAATCGGTGTGTGACTTTGCAAAAACGATGTCTGCCACTGTAGTATTCTCTGGGCCCCTCCCCAATCTGACCAGTGATGACATGTTTAGCCGCTCGTCATCCTTGAACCGCTGGCTGTCTGTGTGGTGTCCTAAAAATGACGTGGGCTACATTGACAATTGGAGCTCTTTTTGGGGAAAACCTGGTCTTATGAGACGAGACAGCATTCATCCCACTTTGGATGGTGCTTCTCATTTATCTAACAATCTGGCATCTTTTTTATCCAAATTTCCAAAACCATGACTACTCAGAGTTGGGACCAGGAAGCAGAGTCACAGTCTTACACGCCTCTCTGCAGCTCCTCTTCATCCGCCACCCCTCAACTTAGCCCCTGACTTCCCCATCAGAGAATCGTTGTCTGCTCCCTCCAAAGTGAATAAAAATATAATGTATAAGCATCCCAAAGTGATAAAGCAAAATATTGGTAAAACTCAAATTAAACATAAAGCCTCTAAATTGAATGATTTGGCCTCTGTTCCTCCTCATAATTTAAAAATTAAATGTGGTTTATTAAATATTAGGTCTCTAACTCCCAAGTCTCTGTTAGTCCATGATCTGTTAATTGATCATCAGATTGATTTAATTTCCCTTACAGAGACTTGGTTAGGGCAAGAGGATTATGTTGGTTTAAATGAATCAACTCCCTCTGGTTATTTAAACTGTCAAAATCCCAGAAGTTCTGGTCGTGGAGGAGGAGTAGCAACAATTTACCATTCCAAATTACTAGTTAATGTAAAGCAAAAAACATGTTATAATTCCTTTGAGGGCCTGGTCCTCAGTGTTGGGCACTTTAGCAATTTTAGGTTAAACCCAATTTTATTTGCCATAGTTTATCGTCCCCCATCAACCTACTCAGAATTTTTATCCGAATTTGCTGATTTCTTAGCTGATTTAGTGCTGAAATCTGATAGAATAATTATAGTAGGGGACTTTAATATACATGTGGATGTAGATAGTGACTGCCTTAATATGGCATTTAATTCAATATTAGACTCGATTGGGTTTTCTCAGAAAGTTGGAAATTTTACTCATTACCTCCACCATACATTGGACCTTGTTCTGACATATGGCATAGAAATAGAAAATCTTGTAGTGTCTCCTCATAACCCTGTACTGTCAGACCATTGTCTGTTAACCTTTGATTTTACTATTTCTGACTATTTGGCTCCTAAAGAAAAATATTATTACAGTAGATGCCTCTCAGATGATGCTGTTTCCAAATTTATGCAGATTGTTTCTTCTATGCCATGTGTCAACACAACGGAAATAAGCTATAGACAGCTTGCCCCTTCTGTAATTGATAACATGGTGGATAGTGTTTCAGCTTCTCTGCATCAGGCTCTAGACTTGGTGGCCCCCTTAAAAAAGAAAAAGTCTAATCAGAGATTTCTAACTCCTTGGTTCAACACAGAAACTCGTAGCTTAAAACAGAAGACTTGTCAATTAGAAAGAAAATGGCGCTCTACTAATTTAGATGAAATCTATTTAGCTTAGAGAAATCATCTTTTAATTTATAAAAAAATCTCTTAGAAAAGCTAGAACAAGTTATTACTCTGCATTAATAGAAGAGAACAAGAATAATCCCAGGTTTCTTTTCAATACTGTAGCCAAATTGACAAAGAGTCAGGACTCTGTCAATCCTAGCATTCCCTTAGAGCTTACTAGTCAGGACTTTATGAACTTTTTCAATAATAAAATTTCATCCATCAGAGATAAAATCAATCAGATTCTTCCCACAGTTAACTTAAATACTGTAACTACTACAACTCCTTCTTTTGATGTCTGTCTTGATGAGTTTACTCCAATCGACCTTTGTGAGTTAGACAAAATAGTTTCCTCATCCAAACCTTCAACTTGTCTTTTAGACCCTATTCCTACCAGGTTATTTAAAGAAGTCTTCCCACTTATTGGTAGCTTTATTCTTCATATAATCAATTCTTCATTAACTTTAGGCCATGTACCGCAGGCTTTTAAAACGGCTGTAATTAAACCCTTACTCAAAAAGCCAACGCTAGATCCAGGAGCTTTAGCTAACTATAGACCAATCTCTAATCTCCCTTTCATTTCAAAAATCTTAGAAAGAGTTGTTGCTACGCAATTATTTGACCACCTGCAGGGAAATGGTTTACTTGAAGAGTTTCAATCCGGGTTTAGAATCCATCATAGTACTGAAACAGCCTTAGTGAAGGTCACTAATGACCTCCTCATTGCATCTGATAATGGACTAGTTTCTGTACTTGTCCTTTTAGACCTTAGTGCAGCTTTTGATACTATCGATCATAATATTCTACTTGATAGATTAGAACACTATGTTGGACTTAATGGAACTTCGTTGCAATGGTTTAGATCTTATTTATCTGATAGGTTCCAGTTTGTTCATGTAAATAATGAGTTTTCTTTCAACTCAAAGCTTAGTCATGGAGTTCCACAGGGATCTGTGCTAGGCCCTACTCTTTTTAGTTTATTTATGCTTCCGTTAGGCAACATTATTAGAAAGCACTGTATACTTTTTCATTGTTATGCAGATGACATACAATTATACCTGTCAATGAAGCCAGATGATAGTAATCAATTAGCCAAGTTAGAAGCCTGTCTTAAGGAAATCAAAGCTTGGATGACTTGTAATTTCCTGCTATTAAATTCAGATAAGACTGAAGTCATTCTTGTTGGTCCAAAAAACCTTAGAAATTCCTTTCCAAATCAAACTTTCAGTTTGGATGCAGTTACTCTTTCTCTTAATAGCTCTGTGAGGAACCTTGGAGTTATTTTTGATCAGGATTTGTCCTTCAATTCACATATCAAATTTGTTTCTAAGACTGCCTTCTATCATTTGCGTAATATTGCCAAGATTAGGAGCATCTTGTCTCAGAGTGATGCTGAGAAGCTGATCCACGCTTTTGTTAGCTCGAGATTAGATTATTGTAATTCTTTATTATCAGGCTGTCCTAAAACATCTTTAAAAAGTCTTCAGCTGATCCAAAATGCTGCAGCAAGAGTTTTAACAGGTACTAGAAAGAGAGATCATATCTCTCCGGTTCTGGCCTCCCTTCATTGGCTTCCCATAGAGTTTAGAATTAAGTTTAAAATCCTTCTTCTTACTTACAAAGCTCTAAACAATCAGGCTCCTTTTTATTTAAAAGATCTGATACTACCGTATTATCCTAACAGAGCACTACGCTCCCAAAATGCAGGATTACTTGTAATACCTAGAATCTCCAAAAGTACAATGGGAGGCAGAGCCTTCAGTTATCAAGCTCCTCTCCTGTGGAATCAGCTGCCAATCTGGATTCGGGAGTCAGACTCGATCTCTGTTTTTAAGAATAGGGCTAAAACCTACCTTTTTGATATAGCCTACAATTAGGGAGGGATCATGTGTTTCTGAACCCTCCCTTAGTTATGCTGCTAATAGGTTTAGTCAGCCGGGGGACCTCCAGTAATGCACTGGGCCTCACTCCTTTCCTCACTCTCAATGAAATATTTTTTTTTTTGCTGGTCATTAACATTTGTTTGTTCTCTCCCATAGATTGAGTCCCCATCGTGCTGTTTGCTCTCTACATGTCTGTTCTTTTCTTCTTCTCTATCCCCTCACCCCCCAGCCAGTCGCAGCAGATGACTGCCCCTCCCTGAGCCTGGTTCTGCTGGAGGTTTCTTCCTGTTAAAAGGGAGTTTTTCCTCTCCACCGTCGCCAAGTGCTTGCTCACAGGGGATCGCCTGATTGCTGGGGTCTTTCTGCAACTGTGGGGGTTCCCCCTACAGTTGATAGTGCTATGAGATGACTGTTGTTGTGAAATGGCGCTATATAAATAAATAAAGTTGAACTGGTGCGTTAATGCCACATTAGTATCTAAACACTGCTCTCCTTTGGCGGAATTCCTTATTGTAAATTGTCGGCCATTTTATCTGCCAAGGGAATTCACCAACGTGTTTGGAGCTGCTGTTTACATAGCTCCTAGCGCTAATGCTGAAGCTAATGCTAATGAGGCACTCGGAGAGCTGCACGGTGCTATTAGTGAAATTCAAACTTCACACCCGGACAGTTTTGTGGTGGTTGCGGGGGATTTTAACCCCACCAGTTTAAAGACTGTGCTCCCCAAGTTTAAACAATGTGTAGACTATAAGACCAGAGGAGAGAAGATGTTGGACTTGGTGTACACAAACGCAGACGCTTATAAGGCGACACCTCACCCCCACCTCGGCTATTCTGACCACCTATCCATGATGCTGGTGCCTGCCTACAAACCTTTACTGAAGCACAGCAGGCCAGTAGTGAAACAAATCAGGATTTGGCCAGAGAGTACAACCTCAGCACTTAAAGACTGTTTTCTGCACACAGACTGGGAGGTCTTCAAAATAGCAGCCTCCCAGGAAGACAGAACAGATGTGGAGGAGTATACTGAAACTGTCACCAGCTACATCGCAAAGTGCACAGAGGATGTCACTATAGTGAAGACTGTCACTGCATGGGGCAACTATAAACCCTGGATGACTGTAGAGGTGCGCTCGCTGCTCACAGCCAGAGATGCAGCCTTCAGAGGGAAGGACAGGGTGGCCCTCCGCTCAGCCAGGTCTGCGCTCTCAAAGGGAATTAAGATGGCAAAGCGCGCCTATGTGGAAAAAATCCAGGGACACCTCTGTGACACTAACTAACTAACTAACTAACCTGCACTTATATAGCGCTTTTCTAGTCACAAAGACCACTCAAAGCGCTTTCATTAATACTAACCCTCTATTCTAAGGGCCTATAGGAAACAGATATCTAGGGACAATTTAGAACAGCCAATTAACCTAACATGCATGTTTTTGGCATGTGGGAGGAAACCGGAGAAATCCCGGAGTAAACCCACGCAACACGGGGAGAACATGCAAACTCCACACAGATCACTGTTGGTCGGGGGCTGGGATCGAACCCACGATCCCACGATCCCCACAATCCCCCGGCCAAGGGTAAACTGTGCTGCCGCAGTGCTAACCACTGCGCCACCGTGCAGCCCACACGGCCCACACACACACACACACAGCCCACACTAGGAACACCAAGCAGATGTGGCAGGGAGTTTGGGCGCTGACAGACTATAAGTCTAGGCAGGGGGTCGATGATGACGACACTTCACTTCCAGACAGGCTCAACAACTTCTTTGCACGTTTTGGAGCATCAAACCCAACAATCAGAGGGAGGGCTGGCCCATCTCCACCATCTGTTGGGCCAGCTATCATCATCAACGCAGCGGACACATGGAGGACCCTAATTAGGGTCAACCCACATAAAGCTGCATGTCCGGACAACATCCCAGGACGTGTGCTCTGAGTCTGCATGAGCGAGTTGGCAGATGTCCTGACTGACATTTATAACATCTTCCTGAGTCAGGCCATTGTTCCTAGATGCTTTAAGACCTCTATCATGGTACCAGTGGCAAAGAAACCAGTTGTGTCTTGTCTGAGTGACTATCGTCCTGTTGCACTGACACCAATTGTGATGAAGTGTTTTGAATGGCTTATCAAACCACACATCACAGCCTGCCTCCCTGCATCACATGACCCGCTCCACAGAGGATGCTATAGTCACCACCCTGCACTCTGTCATTACCCACCTGGATCAGAAAGACACCTATGCCAGACTCCTGTACATTGTTTTCAGTTCAGCATTTAACACCCTTATTCCCCAGAGACTGATGGAGAAATTACTCCTTCTCGGTCTGAACACCGCCATATGTCTCTGGATCCTGGATTTCCTGACCGAGAGACCTCAGTCTGTCCATGTTGGAAACAACATCTCCAACTCCATCACGCTGAGCACTGGATCCCCTCAAGGCTGTGTACTCAGCCCACTGTTGTTCACACTTCTAACACATGACTGTGTGTCCAGACACGAGGGGAACCAGATTATTAAGTTTGCGAACGACACCACAGTGTTGGGACTTATTCAGAGGAATGAGGAATCAATGTACAGGGAATAAATTAGAGACCTGGAGGGCTGGTGCAGGGAGAACAATCTTGTGCTCAGCGTGGACAAAACAAAGGAGATGATTATCGACTTCTGGCGGTCACGGCCTGAACACGTCCCTCTCTGCATCAGTGGCCATTCGGTGGAGACAGTGGAGAACATCAAGTTCCTCGGAGTGCAGATCTCGCAGGACCTGACCTGGAGCAAGAATTTCTTGGGGATCAGGAAGCGGGCCCATCAGAGACTGCACTTATTGAGGAAACTCAAACAGGACTTCTCCCCGTCTGCATCCTCAGGACCTTCTACAGAGGTGTGGTGGAGAGTGTTCTGACGTACTGCATTGCAACATGGTATTCCAGCTGCAGTATGTCAGACAAAAAAAGCCCTGCAGAGGATAGTTAAGGGAGCTGAGAGGATAATTGGAGTTTCCCTCCCCTCAGTCCAAGAACTTTTTCAGAACTGTTGTAGGAGCAGGGCACTGAACATTGTCAAAGGCCCTTCTCACCTTCTGCATAAACACTTTGAACTTCTGCCATCTGGCAAACGATTCCGGAGCATCAGAGGCAGAACCACCAGACTGATTAACAGCTTCCTTCTACAAGCTGTTAGGATGCTGAACAGTTGATCTGGAATCTCTCATACATACTACTGCACCTATGGACATTATGTATATTATAGTTCTGGTTAGTTTTCAAGTATGTCTCAGGGAAGTGTGAATGGCTGTGTTGGGGTGGGGGGTGAGGGTGTGTGCGAGTGTGTCTTAAATTATGTTCTTTTTACTTATATGGATGCCGAGAGAAACACAGTTTCATCTTGCCTGCACTACAGTTGTATGTACAGCCATATGACAATAAAGGTTGATTTTATTTGATTTGATTTGATGTGTCTATCCGTGTGAAATGCAAAGTGTACAGAGCGACAGTACTGGTTACTCTATTGTACGGTGCTGAAACTTGGACTGTCTACAGAGTGCAGGTGAAGAAACTCCACGCGTACATGATGAGACACCTTCGAGCTGTAATGAACATCTCATGTCGTCGTCGTCGGCCTCCGTCGGTCTATGATGACCATGGAAGAGAATCCTAAACGTCTACTCTGCTGGAACAGCACCGCCTGTGGCTGAACAGGCCGATGCGCACCAGTGTTCTACCTTCCAGCGTTGGGCGTTAGTAGGATTCAAGCCTGGGCAGGAAGATATGGAGGACAAGATGTTACCCATGCAGCATGTCCCCCTTCTCCACGTCACTGATGAATCCCAAGGAACAGCAGGGCTGCTATAGTTTGGCACCAGCGCCGTCGCAGGAGCTGCCAGGACAATGTTGAGCACAACAGAGAACTGCCTTAGGGGCTCCGACTCTGGATTTTTCCTCAGGGTTGACTCCCGAAGCCTTTCCTGTGACCGGGTGTGCCGCAAGGCAGCCGAGGTTTGAAATCAGGGTTTACCTTCCCCTAGATGGGCTACCTTCCCAGGTTGACGAGCCACCATCTACCCGAAGCATCTGGTTTTAAGGTGCCAGAGATTCGCCCTCGCCCCTTCTCCTATTAGTAAAAGCAGGTCCGCCAGGCTTAGAGACTAAACCACACGGGCAGGCTAGGAGTTGGACTTAGTTGTCAGAGGCTTTTCGAGACGCACGCCGTAGGGAGCATTTTATGAGCACTGGGAGCTTAATCCCAGTGCCGCTCCTGGCTATGACAACCTTGGAACTTGAAACGAGCTGGTTTACCATCAATGGAGGACATGCTAATACCTATGAACCTGAGATGGCTCGGACATGTTGAGAGGATGGACCACCAGCGTCTTCTTCGGCAGTTCCTCTACTCACAGTTATACGAGGGCAAACACAATCAGGGTAGACCAAGGCTCAGATTTAAAGACATTGTAAAAAGAAACTTGAAGAAGTTGGATATAGACAGGAGTTCCTGGCAGCGGAAGGCTAAGGACAGAGCTGTGTGGAGGAACCTGATCAGACCTAAATGAAACAGTCATTGTCACCCACGACAGACTGCTATGATTACTATTATTATAATTATTATTATTATTATTCCATCCATCCGTCCATCTTTTACCGCTTTTCCGGAGGTCCGGGTCGCGGAGGTAGCAGTTCAAGCAGAGAAGCCCAGACTTCCCTCTCCCCAGCCACCTGCTCCAGTTCTTCAGAGAGGATACCAAGGCGTTCCCAGACCAGCTGGGAGACATAGTCTCTCAGCGAGTCCTGGGTCTGCCCCGGGGTCTCCTCCCAGTGGGACATGCCTGAAACACCTCAAGTGGGAGGCGTCCAGGAGGCATCCTAATCAGATGCCCATACCACCTCAGCCGACTCCTTTCAATGTGGAGGAGCAGCGGTTCTACTCTGAGCCTCTCCCGGATGACTGAGCTCCTCACCCTATCTCTGAGGGTGAGTCCAGCAATCCTATGGAGAAAGCTCATTTCAGCCGCTTGTATTACGCTCCCAAAATGCTGGCTTACTTGTGGTGCCCAGAATCTCCAAAAGTACAGTGGGAGGCAGAGCCTTCTGCTACCAAGCCCCTTCTCTCTGGGACCAGTTACCACTCTGGGTCCGGGAGTCAGACTCGGTCTCTGTCTTTAAGAACAGGGTAAAATCCTTCCTTTTTAATATAGCTTTCGTTTAAGGAGGGTATTTGTGTCTTTTAACCCCACTCTTGTTCTATTGTTATCTGATCCATACTACTGGTTGATCTCCAATATTGTACTTGGCATCTTACTGCTATGTTCTTTATGTCTGTCCTTTCCATCCTCCCTATCCCCTCATCCCCAGCCAGTCGCAGCAGACGACTGCCCCTCTCTGAGCCTGGTTCTGCTAGAGGTTTTTTCCTTCCAAATGGGAGTTTTTCCTCTCCACTGTCGCCTAATGCTTGCTCATAGGGGATCGTCTAATTGCTGGGTCTTTCTGTGACTGTGTGATTTTTTTTATCTGCACTGTGGCGCCATGAGACGGCTTTTGTTGTGATGTGGCACATTATAAATAAAGCTGAATTGAATTGAATTGAATTGTATCCGCAATCTTGTTCTTTCGGTCATTACCCAAAGCTCGTGACCATAGGTGAGAGTAGGAACATAGACTGACTGGTAAATTGACAGCTTTGCCTTAGAACTAAGCTCCCTCTTCACCACAACAGACCGGTACAACGTCCGCATCACTGCAGATGCTGCTCCAATCCATCTGTCAATCTCTCGCTCCATTTTCCCCTCACTCGTGAACAAGACCCCAAGATACTTAAACTCCACCACTTGGGGCAGGAGCCTGTCCCCAACCCAGAGAGGGCAATCCACCTTTTTCCGGCTGAGGACCATGGACTCGGACTTGGAGGTGCTGATTCTCATCTCAGCCATTTCACACTCAGCGGCAAACTGTCCCAGCAAGAGCTGTAGGTCATTGCTGGGTGAAGCCAACAGGACTACATCATCTGCAAACAACAGAGATGAGATCCTGTGGTCACCAAGCATGACACCCTCCATTCCCTGGTTGCGCCTGGAAATCCTGTCCATAAAAATTATGAACATGATCCGTGACAAAGGGCAGCCCTGGCGGAGTCCAACTCACTGGGAATGAGTCCGACCGAGTGTTGGCAATATGAACCAAACTCTCACAACGGTCATACAGAGACCGAATAGCTCATAACAACAAGCCCGATACCCCATACTCCTGAAGCACCCCCCACAAAAAACCACGAGGGACGCGGACGAGTGCCTTCTCCAAGTCCACAAAACACATGTAAACTGGTTGGGCAAACTCCCATGAACCCTTGAGGATTCTCAAGAGGGTAAAGAGCTGATCTGATGTCCCACAGCCAGGACGAAAACCACATTGCTCCTCCTGAATCCGAGGTTCGACCAACGGCCGGACTCTCCTCTCCAGTACCTTGGCATAGCCCTTCCCAGGGAGGCTGAGGAGTGTGATCCCTCTAAAGTTGGAGCACATCCTCCGGTCCCCTTTTTTGAAGAGAGGAACCACCACCCCGGTTTGCCAAAGGCCAAAGGCACTGCCCCCGACCTCCACGCAATGCTGCAGAGGCGTGTCATCCATGACAGCCCTACAACATCCAGGGCCTCGAGGTACTCAGGGTAAATCTCGTCCACCCTCGGGGACTAGCCACCAAAGAAATTTTAAACCACCTTGGTGACCTCAGCCCCTGTGATAAGCGAGTCATCCCCCTCATCCACAAGCCCTTCTTCCTCTGTGGAAGGCATATCAGTGGGATTGATGAGATCCTCAAAGTATTCCTTCCACCACCTGATGATATCCCCAGTCGAAGTCAACAATTCCCCATCCGCACCATACACAGTGTGGACAGGGAGCTGCTTTCCCCCCCTGAACTGCCGGACAGTTTGCCAGAATCTCTTCGAGGCTGACCGAAAGTCTTGTTCCATGGCCTCACCGAACTCCTCCCATACCCGGGTTTTTTCTTCAGCAACCACCCGAGCTGCACTCCGCTTGGCCTGCCGGTACACCTTAGCTGCTTCAGGAGTCCCACAAGCCAACCAAGCTCCTTCTTCAGCTCAATGGCCCCCCTCACCACTGGTGTCCACCACTTGGTTCGTGGGTTGCCACCACGAGATGCCCCAACGACCTTGCGGCCGCAGCTCTGGCCTGCTGCTTCAACAGTGGAGGTGGAGAACATGGCCCATTCAGACTCCATGTCTCCAGACTCCCTCGGAATGTGGTTGAAGTTCTTCCGGAGGTGGGAGATGAAGACCTCCCGGACAGGGGCCTCAGCCAGACGTTCCTAGCACACCCTCACTATACGTTTGGGTCTACCAGGTCTGAATGGCTTCCTCCCCTGCCATCGGATCCAACTCACCACCAGGTGGTGATCAGTTGACAGCTCTGCACCTCTCTTTACCCGAGTGTCCAAGACATACGGTTGCAGGTCTGATGACACAATAACAAAATCGATCATCGACCTGCGACCTAGGGTGTCCTGGTGCCAGGTTCACATATGGACACCCTTATGCTTGAACATGGTGTTTGTTATGGACAAACTGTGGTTAGCACAGAAGTCCAATAACTGAACACCACTCGGGTTCAGGTCGGGCAGGCTGTTCCTCCCAATCACCCCCTTCCAGGTTTCACTGTCATTGCCCACGTGTGCATTGAAGTCCCCCAGTAGGACAATGGAGTCTCCAAGAGGAGCACACTCCAGCACCCGAGTCAGAGACCCCAAAAAGGGTGGGCACTCTGAAACATCATTTGGTGCATAGGCTCAAATGATGGTCAGGACCCGTTTCCCAACCTGAAGGCGCAGGGAAGCAACCCTTTCATCCACTGGGGGAAACTCCAATATAGAGGCAGCAAGGTGGGGTGATACAAGAATACCCACCCCTGCTCATCGCTTCTCGCCCGGGGCAACTCCAGAAAAGGCCAAGCTCCAGCCCCCCTCCAGGAGACTGGTTCCAGAGCCAGAGCTGTGTGTTGAGGTGAGGTCGACTATATCTAACCGGTATCTCTCAACCTCATACACCAGCTCAGGCTCCTTCCTCACCAGAGAGGTGACCGCCACCTAATCCACATAGCACCGGATCCCCGTGATCCTTCTTGCAGGTGGTGAGCCCACTGGAGGGCGGACCCATGTAACTCCTTTGGGCTAAGCCCGGCCGGGTCCCATGGGTGGAAACCTGGCCACCAGACAATAGCCATCGAGCCCCTCCCCCAGGCCTGGCTCCAGGGTGGGGCTCCGGTAACCCCATACCGGGCGGGGTACACTGAATCCTTGATCTAGTATTTATCATGAGAGTCTGTTGGATCGTTCTTAGTCTGGCCCTTCACCCAGGACCAGTTTGTCTTGGGTGACCCTATCAGAGGCAAATTGCCCCAGACAGCATAGCTCCTGGGATCACTGGGGCACGCAAACCCTCCACCGCGATAAGGTGACGATTCATGAGGGGCACATATTTTAAGTTAAAGAAAAAGTTTAAGTTTAGTTTCACTTCACTGAATGTTTCCAGTTTTGATTTCATGTAAAATCAGTTTTCTGCTAACTGCGATTGATGGGAGTGATCACTAGAGGAGCAGAGTTTTTACCTCCATTATTTAGATCATGGATGGAGTTGTTTCTATTTTTCACCACTTTCCTGCAAAGGTTTACATTTACAGCAGCTGATGGAGAGAAACCAAGTCTGGAATTCAAGTTGGGAGCCACACGTCCCAAGCCTTTCCGCCTCATTGCTGTACCACGCTAAACCACTGTCACTCTCCATATCCTCTGTATTGTTTTTACATACTGTTATTAGAATTGTTAGACCTTTTCAATAACTCATTGTTTGTTGAGTGCACTAAATAAAAGAAGTCGTGTCTCGCTTCACTATAAAAAGCAAAATCCTTAATAGTCTTTATTGTCTGCTTTCATTGAGATGGTGACATCCTACAAGTACCTGGGTGTTCATCTGAACAATAAACTAGACTGGTCACACAATACTGACGCACTCTACAAGAAGGGACAGCGCAGGCTGTTCCTACTGAGGAGACTCAGGTCTTTTGGTGTACAAGGGGCGCTGCTGAAGACATTCTATGACACGGTGGTGGCATCAGCCATCACTTTTGGAGTGGTCTGCTGGGGCAGTGGCATTACTGCAGCCGATAGGAAGAGACTGAACAAACTGATCAAGAAAGCTAGCTCCGTCCTGGGGCAGCGCCTTGATCCGGTGGAGGAGATAGGAGAGAGAAGGACGGTGGCTAAACTGTCATCTCTGCTGGAATCCGAGTTCCACCCTATGCAGGACATACTGAATGCACTGAGGAGCTCATTTAGCAGCAGACTACATCATCCCAGGTGCACAACCGAGAGGTTTCGCAGGTCCTTCCTACCAACGGCTGTCAGACTGTACAACCTAAGCAGGACTGCTCACAGAGATAGCAAAAAGACGTAACAACCTAATAGTTTTTTGAATGCAAAAGATGCAATAGACTTACACAATGGTCCCCTCCGGCATACAACTAGGAAAATACCGGTCGCTATGGAGGGTGAGAATATGTATGGGCACATAATCATACCATGTAGGATAACTAAGTAGACGGTTGTGCTGTTTCATCCCATCTAGCAACAATGCTCTGCACTGTGTGTGTTTATATATTTACATATTTATTCCATCTAGCAACAATGCTCTGCACTGTGTGTGTTTATACATTTACATATTTATTCCGTCTAGCTACAATGCTCCGCACTGGGTGTGTTTATGTTTATGTTTATATTTATATATCTATATATTCATTCCATCTAGCTACATTGCTCCGCACTGTGTGTTTATATATTTACATATTTATTCAACCTAGCTGCAATGCTCCGCACTGTGTTTATATACTCATATATTTATCCCATCCAGCTACAATGCTCTGCACTGTGTGTGTGTGTGTGTGTATATATATATATATATATATATATATTAGTGCTGTCCAGCGATTAAAATATTTAATCATAATTAATCACACGATCTCATAGTTAACTCATGATTAATCACATTTTAGTTGCGTATTTTTGTCTCATGAAAAACCATTGTAATTCTCTTAACAGCACAAAAAGTGAGTGGGCTTGCTTTGTACAAATGTTTTTTATTATTATTATCATTGCAAAGCATCCATATCTTCCGTATTAGACCGAGAAAACAAAACAGGACATATTACTCTGAAAATAAAAAAATGTTTTCTTTTTTTCCTTTTCATTAGTTTAGTAACCCTGCCACTGATATCTGCGATAAAAAAAGATACATACAAATGAAAAATATATAGGCACAAAAGCAGCCCCTTAAATACAAAATGAAAACAAGAGGAGAGTGTCCCCTGAGAGGAGTAGTACAGTCTAATGACTGTATAGTAGCCCAACTGCTGCAGTTTTAAACTTACCAACACAGCCTCTTGAACATGAACATAATGTAACTGCTAGCACGTAACAGGTGAGTCAACCTAAAGGCCTACTTTCTGTCTTTGAGCCAGTTGCTCAAACAGACAAGCCTATTGACATTTTCAGACAACAGGGAAGATCGTTTTTTCTGAACGACATGTCCAGACAGTGAAAACAATCGTTCACATGGTACTGACGTGGCAGGCGTTGCTAAGTATTTGCATGCAAGGGAGGCCATCTCACTGTGTGACGCTTTATGTGTGGACCACCATTCCTGTGGAGAGTCTTCAATGCCAGTCATAGGTTCTGCCTTGTAGCGCTCAATGCAGCGTTCCACGGTGTCCTCCTCTTCATCTAAGGAAGATTCTTGTGCAAACATGAGAGCTGGCTTCTTCTTCTCTGGCTCAGGCATGCTTTGGTCATCCAGTGCTGCTGGTCTCCCCTTCTCCTGCTGCTGGAGTAAGGCACGGATGGAATCCCACACGACAACCCGGTCAGGTATAAGATAAGATAAGCCTTTATTAGTCCCACAACGGGGAAATTCCAGGATTGCAACAGCACAGCACAGGGATAGCAACACTCAGAGCAACAATCAGAAGGTAAGAAAAAAAAAAAAAAAAACAAGCAAGCAAGAGCAGCTAATATACATATGTACATATTACTATAAAATATATATATACACACACACACACAGACACACAGTGCAGAGCATTGTAGCTGGATGGAATAAATATATGAATATATGAACACACAGTGCAGAGCATTGTAGCTAGATGGAATAAATATGTAAATATATAAACACCCACAGTACGGAGCATTGCAGCTAGGTGGAATAAATATGCAAGTATATAAACACACACAGTGCGGAGCAATGTAGCTAGATGGAATAATATGTAGATATATAAAAACACAGTGTGGAGCATTGTAGCTAGATGGAATAAATATATAGATATATAAATATAAACACACACAGTGCAGAGCATTGTTGCTAGGTGGGATGAAACAGCATAACCGTCTACTTAGTTATCCTACATGGTATGATTATGTGCCCATACATATTCTCACCCTCCATAGCGACCGGTATGTTCCTAGTTGTATGCCGGAGAGGACCATTGTGTAAGTCTATTGCATCTTTTGCATTCAAAAAAACTATTAGTTTGTTACGTCTTTTTGCTATCTCTGCGAGCAGCCCTGCTTAGGTTGTACAGTCTGACAGCCGTTGGTAGGAAGGACCTACGAAACCTCTCGGTTGTGCACCTGGGATGATGTAGTCTGCTGCTAAATGAGCTCCTCAGTGCATCCAGTATGTCCTGCATAGGGTGGAACTCGGACTCCAGCAGAGATGACAGTTTAGCCACCGTCCTTCTCTCTCCTATCTCCTCCATCGGATCAAGGCGCTGCCCCAGGACAGAGCTAGCTTTCTTAATCAGTTTGTTCAGTCTCTTCCTATCGGCTGCAGTAATGCCGCTGCCCCAGCAGACCACTCCAAAAGTGATGGCTGATGCCACCACCGTGTCATAGAATGACTTCAGCAGCGCCCCTTGTACACCAAAAGACCTGAGTCTCCTCAGCAGGAACAGCCTGCGCTGTCCCTTCTTGTAGAGTGCGTCAGTATTGTGTGACCAGTCTAGTTTATTGTTCAGATGAATACCCAGGTACTTATAGGATGTCACCATCTCGATGTCTGTTCCCTGTATATTTACTGGTGCTGTGAGGGGCTGCCCATGCCTGCGGCAGTCCACCACCAGCTCCTTAGTTTTCCTCGCGTTGATCTGGAGGCAGTTCCGATGGCACCAGTCCACAAAGTCCTGGATAAGCCCTCTGTACTCAGCTTCATCTCCGTTGGAGATGAGACCAACGATCGCAGAGTCATCAGAGAACTTCTGTAGATGGCAATGTGTTGTGTTGTGTGAGAAGTCCGCAGTATAAAGAGTGAACAGGAAGGGAGCCAGCACCGTTCCCTGGGGGGCCCCCGTGCTACTGATGATCGTGTCGGAAACACAGTCCCGGGTTCTCACAAACTGAGGCCGGTTCGTGAGGTAGTCCAGGATCCATGATGACAGGTGCTGGTCCACCCCTGCGCGCAGCAGCTTGTCCTTCAGGATCATCGGTTGGATGGTGTTGAAAGCACTGGAGAAGTCAAAGAACATGATCCTCACCATATTCCCGGGCTTCTCCAGCTGGGACAGAGAACGGTGAAGGAGGAAGATCACCGCATCCTCCACCCCAATGCCATGCTGGTAGGCGAACTGGAGTGGATCCATCGCTGGTTCCACCAGGGGGCGGAGATGAGCAAGGAGCAGTCTCTCCAGGGTCTTCATCAAGTGGGACGTCAAGGCCACCGGTCTGTAGCTGTTCAGGTCTTTGGGGTGGGAAGTTTTTGGTACAGGTACCACACAAGATGTTTTCCACAGCTGTGGTACCCTCCCCAGTTTCAGGCTCATGTTGAAGATATAAGATATGTATGCTCAGACACTTGAGGTCCTTAAACCTTGAAATGAAATAATAAAAAATATCAACGTTATTGCCATACAAGCAAAGGCACTAGTAAAACAAAACATTGACCTAATCTCTATTCCAGATTCAGAAGAAAAAAATGGATATTGAAGAGAACCAACCCACAAAACAAAGTGGTGCTTAAGACAAACAAAATACTGAGAAGAATGTAGAATGAATATCTTACCTTGGGTCGAGTGCTGTAGCAACCCTGAGCCATGCGATGTTCAACTTCTCTTTGCGACCTTCCATATCCGCTGAAAAGGTTTCCTTGAACTTGATCAAGTACGCTGGGTCGTCCTCAGTGACTTCCATTACTCGGAACAGGTGGCATAATGCTGGCATCACCACAGAGCAAGAAACAAACTTCTCTCCACCCAGAAGATCTGTCACATATCTGCAACAATATACAAAAGCTCTTTCACAAAACTCTGTCACACACATACGGACACCTGATAGATAACCTACAGTTACAGTGATGGGAGGGGATATGAGGAATCACATGTGTTCCTGCGCGCACACACACACACACACATTACCCATTTACAGTGCTGTGCGGGACAAACACACACAGTTGAAGGGAGAGAGGTGATACCGACAGACAGACATTAGGGCCTGTGTCCACCAAATGCGTTTTTAGGGCGGAAAGTGCTGAAAACCTAGCCTCTTGGGCGCTTCCTGGCCTTCTCTGTTGTTAAGTTACACAGGGAATCATAGCTATTGAAACAGTCACTGATTATGTCAAAATACAGAAAAAATATACAGATAATCACGAGCTACACTTTGAGTAAAATGAAGCAAATAAACAGTCTACACATAGAGATGGCCCATCTAAAACATGCCACAGGGTGGTATTTTACGTTGGGTGAGACAGGTGCTAATGTTTCTGTCTTGACACAGATCTACTTTAATTGTTAAAGAATCAGATATAGGCTACAAGACATAATTAGGCCTACCTGCAATGCTCCAACGCAGCTTCGAGCTTCTTTGTTTTCTCCAGCTCCGTTGCTGTTGGCATGGTGACTTTGGTTGAGTGTAGGGCCAGGGCAGCTGTCAGAGGTTCAATATTCCGGTTGACACACTTTATCATTTCAAGGGTACTATTCCATCTTGTTGCTACCTCCTGCGTGAGTGCTTCTTCTTTCTGGTTGTGTGTGACTTGCTGCCGCTCGAGTTCCAGGGCATTCGTTGGGCTGTGTTTAAAGTGTCCCACAAGTTTTCTGCATTTTGCCAATGCGCTGTCGAATGGGCTATTGTGCAGAGAAACCGTGACTGCTCGGTGCACGCTGTGTGCGATGCACGGCAGGTGTTCAAAGGGGAGCTCTCTGGCTGCAGCCATCATATTGCGTGCACTATCCGTGGTCAGTGAAACAACTTTCTTTTCGATGCCCCACTCTCTGGCTACATTTATGAAGTGCTCTGCAACATTATCAGCGAAGTGCCTCTCTTCTGTCTTCATAACAGTCAAAGCATGGGACTGAAGTTTCCACTGTGGGGTGAAATAATGTGCTGTGACCCCGAGGTAGTTGTCATTGCCAAGTGACGTCCAGTAATCTCCCGTTATCGTGACTATTTCTGTCTGCCCCAATGCCTGTTGTAACTGGGACTTCTCCGTTTCAAACAACGTTTCTATCCGGCGTGTGATAGTAGCTCTGGAAGGAGTTTCGTAGGTCCAGTCGTTGGATGCGATGCGAATTATCTCGGCCAGACCTTCATCCTCCACAATACTAACGGGCCTGCATGCCGTAGCCACCCACTTAGCTATGGCAGCTGTTAGCTTCATTTTAGTAGCAGCATCCATGGGCCGCTGTCGGAAGCCATCCAAACTTGTTTGGTTCTGACGCGGAGGAGGCGAAGCTACATCACTGGTGTGTTTGGCCATCAAATGGTATTTTAAACTGGATGTGCTTCGATGGTAGCTAAGTTCACATCGACAATAAATGCAAATAACTTTAGTTTTATCGATCGAACCATCCTTTCCTATTTTAAATGTAAACTTTCCGTTCAGAAGTGTCCCTGGTGCGTCCATTACTGTGGCTGACTAGTGCCGCCAGTGCCGCGCGCTTTAGTCGTTGGGTTCTTCTTTGTTTGATATTTGAAATCGTATCCTTCGTTCCGCCACCATGTGTACGTGCGTGGTATTACAGCCAGTACACTGTGCTTATGAAAAACTACGGTCACAGCATTAATCTCGCGTTAAAAAAAATCTCGCCATTAAAAAGGCGCTTGAGTTAACGCGATAATAACGCGATATTTTGACAGCACTAATATATATATATATATACTGTATATATATATATATATATATATATATATATATATATATATATATATATTAATATGTACATATGTATATTAGCTGCTCTTGCTTGCTTGCTTTTTTTTTCTTGCCTTCTGATTGTTGCTCTGAGTGTTGCTATCCCTGTGCTGTTGCAATCCTGGAATTTCCCCGTTGTGGGACTAATAAAGGCTTATCTTATCTTATCTTTCAACAATTCCTTCCAGGCTGGAAATGCTCGTTTGTGAATTGTGGAAGAGGCAGCACAAAGACATGTCATTTGTCACCATATATATATATAATTGTTTGATGTTTTGGTGACACATGGGGAGTGCATAATTGTATAGCATCTTAGACAAGAACAAAGAGCAGAGTTTCCCTGGGAAATAACAGGGACGTGTGAAGGATGAATGCAGTGTGATCTTTTGTGTGTTAGAAACTTCTGGAAGGATGTTAAAGGATTAAGGAAGTGAATGCAATGTGACCTTTTGTGTGCTAGAAGCTTCTAGAAGAATGCCATGCTTTTTAAGAGGAGAGTCTGTGCTGAGTATTCATTCTGACTATGCTTCTGTGTGAGATGTGTAATAAACTGTCTGAGTCAAATCCGCCTTGTTATTTACACGCTCCACACTGGTGACCCAAGACGAATCATGGAACACGGCGAAAGATCCCCGGAGCCAGCCTTGTTGGGAGCCCCCAGCCAAGCATATGCTGTTGCAATCAAGCCACCGGATTTTGGCAGCACAATCCGCGCTCCTGGTTCCACCTAGTTGAGACGCAGTTCGCCCTCCGGGGGATATCGGCGGATGACACGAAGTTCCACTATGTGGTCGCAACGCTCGACGCCCGCACGGCTCAGCACGTGGAGAGCCTGCTCGATCAGCCACCAACCAACGACAAGTACGGCGCGCTGAAGGCTGCACTCATCCAGCACTACACACTCTCGGATGGTGAGAGAGCAGAGAGACTCCTGACGCGGACTGGGTTAGGAGATGGGTCGGCCATTGACATGATGGAGAAGATGCTGAGATTAAAGGGCACGGATGATGACCATTTCATTTTTACCCACCTCTTTCTCCGGAACCTTCCGTCAGCGATGAGAGCGACCCTGGCCAATTCGCCGTTGCTGGCCAAGCGGGACTATCGTGCGCTGGCCCGAGAAGCAAACCGGATCATCATCGCCAGCAGAGAGTTGACGACCATGGCGGCAGCGACGGAGCTCAGAGCGACAGCCGGAGGAGGCGACGAGCCATCGACGACAGCAGCAGAGCCACCGACGACAGCAGCAGCGGGGGCCAAAGAACGCGGGTGAGACACCCTTTGTTTCTACCACTGCCGCTTTGCAGAGAGGGCATGCAAATGTATACCACCATGCCAGTTCAAGCGCTCAGGAAACGCCAAGACCGGGGGTCGGTAGCAGCCGCGACCCTTGGGGAGGAAAACGAGCTGCTCTACTTGACGGATGCACGCTCGGGGAGGCATTTCCTTGTGGACACCGGCGCCCAGATGAGTTTCATCCTGCCGACCTACGCCGACCGGCTGGCAGGATCTAGCAGCCCCGAGATGGCAGCAGCAAACGGCTTGGAGATTAAGACCTTTTGTGAGAGGACTCTACTCCTGTCTCTACACGGCCATACATTTGAGTGGACTTTTGTCATAGCAGCATTGAATTTCAATATACTGGGGGCTGATTTTTTGTGCACACATGGTTTGTTGGTTGATGTCGCTAACAGGCGCCTAGTTAATGCACTGTCCTTTGATTCTATCCCCTGTATAGCTCGAGCGTCGCGGCCAACAGCACAAGCCAGCGTCACAGCTGCATGTGGTAAGTTCCACACACTGCTCACTCAGTTCCCAGCACTCACTGTCCAGACATTTTCGGCAGCCATCGCTAAACACGGGGTGGAGCATTTTATCACCACCACTGGGCCGCCCGTTTTTGCAAAACCTTGGCGCTTGGACGCAACTAATCTGGCCATAGCGCGCGAGGAGTTTGCCAACCTGGAGAGGTTGAGCATCATCAGGCGTTCAAACAGCCCATGGGCTTCCCCGCTACACATGGTCCCTAAAGCTGAGGGTTCGTGGAGACCTTGCGGGGATTTCCGCAGGTTGAACAACGCCACAGTGCACGACCGCTACCCAATTCCTCACATTCAGGATTTTTCCGTTCACCTGGCAGGAGCGCGCTTTTTTTCTAAAATAGACCTGGTCCGCGGTTACCACCAAGTCCCAGTGCACGCTGAGGACATACCCAAAACAGCGGTGATAACTCCGTTCGGTTTATTCGAGTTTTTGCGCATGCCATTTGGGCTTAAAGGGGCTGCACAGACGTTCCAACGCATGATGGATGCAGTGCTGCGTGATCTCCCTTTCGTGTTCGTCTACTTGGACAATATCTTGGTAGCCAGCACGTCTGAAGACGAACACGAAACCCACCTCACGACGGTTTTCCGGAGGTTGGAAGAGCACGGGTTAATAATCAACACAGCGAAATGTCAGTTCGGGATGACGGGGATTGATTTTTTGGGGCACCGCATCTCTCCCGAAGGAGCAGTACTGCTGCCTGACAAAGTGCGCGAAGTAGCAGATTTTCCCCGGCCGCAAACGGTCAGGGCGCTACAATAATTTTTGGGGATGGTGAATTTTTATAACTGTTTCCTTCCCCGCGCAGCGCAGCTCATGCAACCACTGTACGCCGCGCTCAGAAAACAGAAGCCCGCGGATAAGGTCGAATGGACCCCGGAGCGAGAGCGGGCGTTCTCGGAAGTCAAAGCAGCTCTGGCAAACGCCGCATTGCTGGCACATCCAGACCCAACGGCCCGCATAGCGCTCACCACTGACCCTTCAGATGTGGCCATAGGGGCGGTCGTGGAGCAGCGCGTAGCCGGGGCTTGGCAGCCGCTCGCCTTTTTCAGCAGGACTTTGCGCGACAGTGAACGTAAATACAGCGCGTTCGACAGGGAGTTGCTGGCTCTCTACCTGGCCATTCGCCACTTCCAGTTCTGGCTGGAAGGGCGCAGTTTCACCGCGTTCGTTGACCACAAGCCGCTAACATTCGCGATGGCCAAGGTTTCAGAACCGTGGTCAGGCCGGCAGCAGAGACAGCTGGCCGCAATCTCAGAGTTTACTACCGATATTCAGTATGTCTCAGGTAAACTGAATGTAGTGGCAGACTGCCTCTCGCGCGCCGTGGCGGCCCCAGTCTGTGTGGGGATAGATTACGCAGCCATGGCCGCGAAGCAGGTTAGTGACGCGGACGTGCGCGCGCTCCAGTCTGGACCAACAGGGTTAAGGCTGGAGAGCAGGGTGCTGCAAGACGGCATGCCCCCCCTAATCTGCGATGTTTCCAAGGGGCGCCCGCATCCCGTGGTCCCGGCTACGTGGCGCCGCCGCGTGTTTGCCTCGATTCATTCTTTGGCGCACCCGGGAGTGCGCACGTCGGTCAAAATGGTAGGAGAGAAATTCGTGTGACCGAGCCTTCGCAAACAAGTAAAAGAGTGGGCAGCAGCCTGCATGGCGTGCCAACGAGCCAAAGTACACAGACACACGAAGGCTCCCTTGGAGCCGTTTCGCATCCCGGCTAAGAGGTTTGACCATGCTCACGTGGACCTCATGGGCCCCCTCCCGCCATCACAGGGGTGCACGCACCTTCTGACAATGGTGGACCGCACCACGCGCTGGCCGGAAGTGGTTCCGGTGGCGGCAACCACAGCCGAGGAGGTGGCGCAGGCGTTTTTAACAGCATGGGTGGCGCATTTTGGAGTCCCGTCGGACATTACGTCCGACAGAGGCCTTCAATTTGTTTCCGAACTCTGGTCAACAATGGCCCGCAGCCTGGGTGTCACAATTCACCGCACAACCGCGTACAATCCACAGGCTAATGGGTTATGCGAAAGTTTTCATAGGTCATTGAAAGCGGCTCTCAGGGCGTCACTGACGGATGCAAATTGGGTAGACAAGCTACTGTGGGTTTTGTTGGGGTTATGTTCTGCGCCTAAAGAGGATCTGGAAGCTTCCCCGGCTGAACTCGTTTTTGCACAGCCACTTCGGCTGCCCGGGGAGTTTCTTCCAGATAATCCCGCGCCGAGCAGCTCCCCGTCTCAGCTGTTGCAGCGTAGCATAGACACAAGCACGCTGCCGGGCCCTGCTCACCGCAGTTTTCCGCGCGTTTTTGTGCCTAAAACTTTGAAAAACGCAGAGTTCGTTTTTGTCAGACACGACGCCCATCGCCCTCCACTGCGCCCACCTTATGATGGACCGTTCAGAGTGCTGGAAACAGGGGACAAGCATTTTTTGCTAGATTTGGGGGATAGGAGGGAAAAGATTGGCATAGACAGACTCATACCCGCTTTTGTGATGGCGGACGAGCAAGTGCTGTTGGCGAGGGCCCCTCGGCATGGAAGACCCCCACGGGGAGCTTCCCAGAGAAAAGATTCCCCAGAGCACCCACACGGACAGACTTTTACCCCTCAAACATTAGCCCCCCAGCATGACAGCGCCGCGGAGGCGGTGAATCCTGGTTACAGCAGATACGGGAGAAGAATGAAGCCCAAGCAGCATGTGGATTGATGTTTAATGATTTTACCACAGCGTATGGACTGTCTTTCTATTGTTCTATCCAAGACGCTCGGGGGGGGGGGGGGTCGTTTGGTGACACATGGGGAGTGCATAATTGTATAGCATCTTAGACAAGAACAAAGAGCAGAGTTTCCCTGGGATTTAACAGAGAGGTGTGAAGGATGAATGCAGTGTGATCTTTTGTGTGTTAGAAACTTCTGGAAGGATGTTAAAGGATTAAGGAAGTGAATGCAATGTGACCTTTTGTGGGTTAGAAGCTTCTAGAAGATTTTTTTTTTTTTTTGTTACTTATTTGTACCCGTAGGTAGATTTGGTTTGCAGTCTGGTGACAAGCCACCGGCTGCTGGTCGCTGCGTGCGCGAGCGCCCTAAACCTACATGTTTTTGGTATGCGGGAGGAAACTGGAGAAATCCCGGAGTAAACCCACGCAACATGGGGAGAACATGCAAACTCCACACAGCTCACTGTTGGTCAGGGGCTGGGATCGAACCCACGATCTCATGATCCCCGCGATCCCCCAGCCGAGGGTAAAACTGTGCTGCCACAGTGCTAAACCACTGCGCCACCGTGCAGCTGCCATGCTTGGCATGCCATGCCATGCTGAATGCCATGCTTTTTAAGAGGAGAGTCTGTGCTGAGTATTCATTCTGACTATGCTTCTGTGTGAGATGTGTAATAAACTGTCTGAGTCAAATCCGCCTCGTTATTTACATGCTCCACAATGTAATGCATTACATAACAAAATCACAGCGATGATATAGAGTGAAGTACGTGGAGGTAATGCACCTGTGAGCTGGTTGCCAACCACCAATCAAATCTAAAAGAAGAAGAAGAAAATCTCAAACAAAAAAGCAGCAAAAACTTTACGTATTGTTAAAAAAATTGCAAAAATGAATGGACTTTTCTACTAAAATGTGTCAATTTCAATTGTGATATCCCTTGTACACTGTGAATTTCTATGAAAACCCAAATTTATTGTATGTTTTTGTTTGTTTTTTGTGTTTGTTTTTTCTTTTTCCCTTATTCTCTCTCATGTTTTAGAACGAAAGAAGGAAAAGTTGTTTGTGGTGGTGCCTTGTGTCGTGTTGGGTTCTTTTATAAATAAAGACTGCTGCTTTGGGTGAACACGGAGCCTCCTTTATTGACTGGCTGCAACACATTAACACACGAACTCCGCCATATTATTCTCTATCATGCTGTACACCTGACAACATCCGGTCTGTGTCGCCCCCTAGTGGCTCCACATATGTAATGCCTAGATTACACCACATCCCCCTTACTGAAGCTAGGTTGACCCCTTTTAGCTGAAAACACAAAATACATTTTTATGAGATCTTTTTCCGTTCCCTTTTGTCAACTAACTATGACAGCATAAATTTAACACATCACCCCCTTTAACAAATCTGTAACATTTCTTTTTTTTTTCACACTGTTGCCATGTAAGAACATATTATGCAAAGGCCTCTTATTTTCTATTTAAGGAAGGCATTTTTAGAACTCAACTCTGCTTTCACAAATATTAACATGCAACTCTACAGATCCAGTCTCTTTGGTTTTATCACTTCTCTACCAGACCTGGTTCTAACAACACCTGGTGTTTCCTGTGCACTGGGCTCAGAAACAATTTCTGTAGGAGTGTCTTTTCCATTTGACTGGGTCCGTTGTGGTTCCATCTCAGTCTTTGGTATCGACATAGGCACAAGATGAGTGCGGTTCCTCCTGATTGTCCCTTGTGGTCCACTGATGACATAGGACCGTGGAGTTTTGTGGACAGATGTCACTGTGCCCTGTGCTTTCGCATCTGTAATCCAAACAGAGTTTCCGGGTAACAGTTTATCCAAATCTCTCGTTCTGTGTCTTTTGTTGAAACATTCTGTTTGCCTCATCCGTCTCTCCTTTTCCACGTGACGAATTTGTTGCAGATTCGGCACGCATGGCTGCAAGGCCTCTGGAAGCATTGGCAGGGTGGTACGAAGCCTACGCCCCATGAGAAGCTGTGCTGGGCTGTAGCCATTTGCCAACGCTGTGGTTCTGTAGGCTAACAGTGCTCTGTATGGATCACTGGCTTTCTTAATTAGGTTTTTGACTGTTCTGACAGCTCTTTCTGCCTCACCGTTACTTTGGGGGTACCTGGGACTACTGGTCACGTGCTCAAAACAGTACTCCTTTGCAAAGTCTTCCATTTCCTGACTTGCGAACTGCGGGCCGTTATCCGTGATCAGTATCTCTGGTATTCCGTGACGTGCAAACATAGACTTTAAATGCACAATGACATTGGCAGAGCGAGTTGGGCTGAGCTGGGCAATCTCTATATACCTAGAGAAGTAGTCCACTAATAACAGGTAGTTTTTGTCTTGTAGCGTGAACAAATCAGCTCCCAACTTCTGCCATGGCCTTTCTGGTAAATCTGTGGGCATTAAAGGCTCTCTCACATTAACTCTTTCCTGTATGCACTGTCTACATTTGAGTACAACTTCACTGATCTGGTTGCTTAAACCTGGCCACCATACAGCCTGACGGGCGCGCTCTCTGCATTTAACCACCCCCTGGTGGCCCTCATGTATCTTATCCAAAACTGCATTTCTCATGTTAGCAGGGATAACTAACCTCGTGCCTCTCAGTAGTAGTCCGTTATGCACACTCAAAACGGCTCTCTCAGACCAGTAGTGCTTCACCGCTCCCTGTAGCTGGTTACGATCCGGCCAGCCTTCTGTGCAGTATTTCATGACTTGTGAACAGACGCTGTGGGACTGCAGTTGCTCTTGGAGATCTGCAAGATATTTGCTGCTTGTAGGGAGTCCCTCTAGCACAGAGTCAACATAAATGTTAGTGTCCTCCATAAGATCTGTGTCTGTGTGAGTAACACTGTTTGTGAGCGGTAAGCGTGAGAGCGTGTCGGCAGTGGTTAGACTTTTGCCAGGGATGTGCTTTATCAGAATCAGAATCAGGTTTATTGCCATTGTTCATGTAGTACACAAACTAGGAATTTGTCTCGGTACAATGCTGCAACATTAAACATGATAAGATAAGAGAAATAAACTATACATGTAATAAAGTGTAGGATAAGATTAAGTGATACTGGTCAACAGTTAAAATATATATTAGCCAGCAGCAGATACTGTGGAGAACTATATAGTGCAGTCGGTAATGCAGGAAGAAAACAGTGATGATTGACATGAGTCTGGTTGAGCTGCTGTACATGGTGCACGAGAGTCAATAAGTCACTTAGTGTTCAGCAGTCTAATGGCAGAGGGGAAGAAGCTGTTCATGTGACGGGAGGTTTTAGTCTGGATGGACCGAAGTCTTCTACCAGAGGGGAGGGGGGCAAACAGTACGTGACCAGGGTGTGAGGGATCGGCTATGATCCGGCCAGCACGCCTCCGGGTCCTGGAGATGTACAGATCCTGGAGAGATGGGAGCTTGCAGCCGATCACCTTCTCAGCAGTGCGCACGACACGCTGCAGCCTTAGTCTGTCCCTGGCAGTGGCTCCTGCGTACCACACGGTTATGGAGGTGGTGAGGATGGACTCGATGATGGCTGTGTAGAACTGCACTAACATCTTGGTGGGTAGCTTGAGCTTCCTCAGCTGCCGCAGGAAGAACATCCTCTGCTGGGCTTTTTTGATGAGTGAGCTGATGGTCAGCTCCCATTTGAGGTCCCTGGTGATGGTAGTGCCTAGGAAGCGGAAGGAATCAGCAGTGGTGATGGGAGAGCCTGAGAGGGTGAGGGGGGGCAGAGGAGTAGTGACTTTCCTGAAGTCTACAATCATCTCCACTGTCTTCAGAGCGTTCAGCTGCAGGTTGTTATTGCTGCACCAGGACGCCAGCTGGGCCACCTCTCTCCTGTAGGCGGACTCGTCGCCGTTGGAGATGAGCCCGATGAGGGTGGTGTCGTCTGCAAACTTGATCAACTTGACAGACTGGTGGCTGGAGGTGCAGGAGTTGGTGTAAAGGGAGAAGAGTAGGGGGGAAAGTACACAGCCCTGGGGTGATCCGGTGCTGATGCTAGTATAGTCTGAGACAGTCTTTCCCAGCCGCACATGCTGCCTCCGGTCCGTCAGGAAGTCGATGATCCACCTGCAGAGGGAGTCAGGCACGTTGAGCAGGGACAGCTTGTCCCGGAGCAGAGCGGGGCGGATGGTATAGTGTATGAGTACCTCATTAGGCGCATACGAAATCTCTGTATACGCGGTGGAAGCGCATCCAAAGCTTGTCCTCCCAGTAGACTCACTAGTGGCTTATGATCAGTTTCTAGTTCAAAGTGCAGACCCAGGATAAAGTCATTGAATCTTTCGCAGGCCCACGTGAGAGCCAGCGCTTCTTTTTCCAGCTGGGCGTAGCGCTGCTCTGTAGGTGTCAATGATCGAGAAGCGTAAGCAACTGGTGACCACACGTCTCTCTCCTTCTGTAGCATGACTGCCCCCAATCCGTATGAAGAGGCATCTGCAGATATTTTCTGTGGTTTGTTTGGGTCATAGAGCTGCAATACAGGAGCAGAGGACAGTTCTTGTTTGAGATTACAAAACGCATTTTGTTGTTCATGCCCCCAGTACCACATGTTCTTTGTTGAAAGCAAGTCTCTCAATGGTTTGTCCTTTTCAGAAAGGTTCGGAATGAACTTCCCCAGCTGATTCACCATTCCGAGAAAGCTCCTGAGCTCACTCACGTTGCTTGGCTCTTTCATGTCCTGAACAGCTTGGGTTTTGTCTGGATCTGGCCTCATTCCTTCTGCTGAAACAATAAACCCAAGAAATTTGACCTCTCTTTTGCCAAACTCACATTTTGACATATTCAACGTAACGCCGGCTTTCTCCGCGCGCTTCAAGACAGCGTGCAGTCTTGCGTCATGCTGCTCCTTGGTGGATCCCCAGACCAGGATATCGTCCATGTGACAGACGACTCCGTCGAGACCCGCTGTAACCTCAGTCACCATCATGTTTTGGAAATGTTCAGGAGCACTGGAAATACCAAATGGCAAACGGTTGAAGTGGTATCTGCCAAATGGCGTAATGAATGTGGTGAGAAAGGCCGACTCTTTAGACAGTGGTATTTGCCAAAATCCCATATTTGCATCAAGCTTTGAAAAATACTGAGCACCTGTGAGCATGCCTAGCGTTTGGGCCACAGACGGGAGGATGTATTTTTCGCGACACACTGACTCGTTTAAAGGTGTCATGTCCACACAGATACGCACCTTTTCTTTGTCCTTTTTGGGAGCGACAACCATGCCACAGCACCAATCTGTTGGCTGCTCCACGCGACTGATGACTCCCAACTTTTCCATCCTCTCGAGCTCTTCTTTCACTTTACCCATGAGCGGCAGTGGCACACGCCTTGGCACCTTGAGCGAAAAGGGCTTAGCATCAGGTTTCAGTTTAATTGTGTATGGCTTTTGAACAAGCCCAAGTCCATCGCATAACTTGGGGTACGCTTTTCTCACTGTCTCTTGGTCTATAGTGTCAACTCTGGCAATTAGTTTCAGTCTCACGGAAGCTGTTCTACTCAGTAGTGCCATGCGCAGATTTTTGACAACATAGATTTTCTCAGTCGCGCTCTTGTCACCGTATGTAATAGTCTCTGTCATAGACCCCAACACGGTTAGTGCAGTTCCACCCGGTCCGTAGAGTGGTTTTTGTGCCTTTTCCAACTGTTCATTTTTCTTCTTGAAGATTTCAAATGTTTGGTCAGAAACCGCTGTGACGTCCGCTCCGGAATCTAACTTAAAAGTCACTTTATTTCCTCTCACGTTTATGTCTGCCAGCCATGGATCCTCCCCTAGATCCACTTCACCCAGAAAAAGTCCATCTGCATTGTCAGCGACCTCATTCACAGTTGGGTTGGACCTACAGACTCTAATATAGTGTCCACGTTTTTTACAGTTATGGCATTCCACGTTTTTAGCTGGGCACTGTACTGCTGCATGTGCTGGTGCTTTGCCACACTTGGAACAAACTTTACTGTCTTGTTTTGTCTGCTGAGGCCTTGAGGACTTAATCTGTTTTTGTTCCTTGATTATGAACTTGTTTGGCTTGGCTTTTCTGATGTGTACCGCATCCACGGCTGTTCTGTTAACGCTAGTTTCACCTCTTAGGTCAGTTTGTTGTCGTTTTATTTCTTCAGATTGTCTTGCCATTGTTATAGCTTTAGCTAGGGTAAGATCTTTGTCAAGCTGCATTCTTTCTGACAGCGACGAATCTTTCAGACCCACTACAAGCCTGTCTCTCAAGAGGTCATCATGAAGTGCACCGTACTCACAGTTTTCTGCCAGTGCATAGAGTGCTGTTATGAACGAGTCTACTGGTTCTGCCGGCTGTTGCACTTGCTTGTTGAATTTTGCTCGTTCATAAATCACGTTCTTTCTGGGAACGAAATGTCTATCAAAGGCTGTTTTAACGGCACCGTACTGCTGGCGCTGCACACTCGTTAGCTCGAGCCCTCTTAGCACGTCGTCAGCCTCATCTCCCATGCGATAAACCAGCGTATTTACTTGGTTCGCCTCAGCTGAGTTATTCAGGTTACTTGCCAGTCTAAAACGCTCAAAACGTCTTATCCACTTTTCCCACTCTTGGGGTCTCGCAAAGTCGAAGGGCTCCGGTGGTTTTATGGTGAAGGTTGCCGCTGGAGTAGCCGCCGCCATTACAGGATCAATTGGCGCAGCTGCAGCTCTTTGAACTTCGTCTGGCATAGCCGCTAGCCGGTTGCAAAGCTGACTTTTCTCACCTCAAAGTGCACCAACTTCTGACACCATGTTGTGTTGGGTGCTTTTATAAATAAAGACTGCTGCTTTGGGTGAACACGGAGCCTCCTTTATTGACTGGCTGCAACACATTAACACACGAACTCCGCCATATTACCGGACGAACCAACCGAGGCGGCGATTGGGAGCTCGGGCGCGGCGTTGGTGAGAGACGGGGGCCACCTGGATCCAGCAGGACAGTGGCCTGAATCGGTGCCCAATTGCGAGGCCCAGCTGAGGAACTACCAGACTGACGGCGGTCGGTGACGGGGCCAAGAGGGGGCCTAGAGGAGAAGCCACCCAGCCAGACGACAGCGAGCAACGGTGATCGGCCACCGATCGGCGGAGGTGATCGGTGGATTAGAGCTGCGCCGGCGGAGTGAGACATAACTGACGGGGACGGGGCCCAGCGGAGGAGCCGCCTAGCCAGACGACGACGAGTGGCTGTGATC
Source organism: Pholidichthys leucotaenia (assembly GCA_020510985.1). NCBI lineage: Eukaryota > Metazoa > Chordata > Actinopteri > Cichliformes > Pholidichthyidae > Pholidichthys > Pholidichthys leucotaenia. Next base: position 22,807,165 of record CM035841.1, read on the forward strand.
GGTGGATTCCGGCTGCGCCGGCGGTGCACGACATAACTGGCCAGGTAGACGGAGGCAGGCGCCGGCGATAGACGGCGGTGATCTGCGGAGCTGAGCAGCGTCACTCGGCGGAGAAGCTGCGCAGGAGTGGCGGGTCCAGTAGCGACCGAGCTAGTTGAGGCCTAGCCGGATTCTCTGCTTAGTTCTATCCACAGGTCAGTAAAATGCCACCCAAAAAAGAGGAAATGGAAGAAATTAAAAAAACTCTGAACTTTGTGTTAGAAGAATTGGCCAAAGTGACTAGCCAGCAGGACAAAATATTAGACCTAATACAGGAGGTACAAGCCCTACATTCAATAATAAAAGAAAAAGACAAAAAAATTATGGACCTGGAGCAACACGGGCGTCTTTTGGAGCAACGCGTCGAGGATCTTGAACGAGGTTCTCGCATTGATGACATAGTTATAAGTGGACTAGACATCAGATATCAGTCGTACGCCCATGCCACTACAGGACTGAGTGGTGAACATGCTTCCATAAGTGAATCAATGTCCTTAGAAAACCAAGTGCTTCAGTTCCTTAATGATAAAGACATTAAGGTAGAAGCCAATGCGATCTCAGCCTGTTATGCTTTACCGAAGAAAGATAACAAAACAAAGAAATCAATTGTGATGCGCTTTGTGAACAGGAGGGTGAAAAATGACATACTGAGGCAGGCCAAAAAACTAAAGGAAACTCAAGTTTACCTAAATGAACACCTGACAAAAAAAAACGCTGAATTAGCACGGCAGGCACGGATGCTGAAGAAACATAATAAGATACAGACAACCTGGACAAGAAATTGTAGAATTTGGATTAAACTAAATGGAACACCTGAGCAAGCAAAAAGTATAATGATCAGAGATGCTACTGACTTAGATAAATACAGATGAACACTGACTATGAAACACAGAGTGAGGAAACTCAAACTCTAAAAATATGCCACTATGCTGAACATAAACCACAAGAGATGGAGAATGATATTGATCCTGATAACCACTTTTTCAATAATATTCATAACCACTGTGAATATTACACTGAAAAGCAATTCAAAAGTCAAGTGCAATTAGATGGTAAACTGTCAATAATACACTTCAATAGCAGAAGTCTTAACAAAAACTTCTCACAGATTCAGGACTATTTAAAACAGCTAAACAGAAAATTCACAGCTATAGCAGTCTCTGAAACCTGGCTTAATGCAGACCAGGCTCCCCTGATGACAATAGAGGGATATCAGATGTTTAACATTAACAGATCTCAAAAAAAGGGTGGTGGTGTTGCACTGTATATTGATGACCTATATAGATGTAAGCTTGTAAATGAAATGTCCTCAGCACTACCAGGGATTCTGGAATGTGTTACTGTTGAGATTGACCTAGACAAAACAAAAAATCTAATCATAAGCTGCATATATAGAACGCCGGGAACTTGCATTGAGACATTCAGAGATAAATTAGTCGAGCTGTACAATAATATTACTAGTAAGAAAATGGTAGCAATTTGTGGAGATTTCAATATTGATCTACTTAATCCACATCAACAAAATGTAGTTACAGAGTTCATGAACTCTATGTACAGCATGAGTCTATATCCCACAATAACACATCCCAGTAGAATCACAGCTCACTCTGCTACACTTATTGACAACCTGTTTGTCAATGTTCTCGACAAGAAAATAGAAAGTGGATTGTTGATAAATGATATAAGCGACCACTTGCCAATCTTTGCACTTATCCATGGCCACACGGGGGCCAACCCAGAAAAAATCTCAAAATCGTTCAGACACAAATCACCAAACGCAATCAGTTCTTTTAAAGAGGACTTGCTGAAGCAAGACTGGACAGAAGTCTATGTATCAGATGTAAATGAAGCCTATGACACATTTATAAACATTGTAACCACTCTTTATGAAAAAAACTGCCCATTAGTTAAAAAAAAGCTTAAACACAAATTTACTGACAAACCATGGCTAACCAAAGGACTACAAAAGGCGTGTAAAAAGAAAAATTTATTATATAAAGCTTTCATAAAGAAAAGGACAAAAGAAGCAGAGCAGCGGTATAAAACATACAAAAATAAGTTAACATATATAATAAGATGTAGTAAAAGAGACTATTACAGTAAAGAACTGGAAAAAAACAAAGACAATATTAAAAATACATGGACAATAATCAACAGTATCCTTGGAAATAAAAGCAGAAATACCAGCTACCCAACTAACATTCCAAAAAATAATAAAACGACTCAGAGTGTGAATATAGCTTCACCTGCAGATGAATTTAATAATTTTTTTGTTAACATTGGACCTAAACTGGCCCGAGAAATACCCACTACGGTGCCAACAGGTGATTCAATATGCAATAACACTGCTGTAAAAGACTCCATCTTCATAAAGAACACAGACGAAAGAGAGGTCATTGAAATTGTTAAATCGTTCAAAAGTAAAACATCTACTGACTGCGATGGTATTGACATGCTACTAGTCAAAACTGTTATCGAATGCATAGTGAAACCACTGACGTATATCTGTAACCTGTCTCTCCAATCAGGTATATTTCCCAATGCAATGAAAATAGCTAAAGTAATTCCGATTTACAAGACAGGCGACAGAGGGGAACTCTCCAACTACAGACCAATTTCACTATTACCGCAGTTTTCCAAGATACTTGAAAAAATATTCTATGAGAGAATTGACAACTTCATACTGAAGAATGATTTATTGTGTGAGCAGCAATATGGGTTCAGACACAAAAGGACAACTGCATTTGCTCTAATGGAATTTACAGAAAAAATATCAACAGCCATTGAAAATAAAGAGTATTCAGTTGGAGTATTCCTGGATCTTAAAAAAGCATTTGATACAGTAGATCACAATCTATTATTAAAGAAACTACAAAATTGTGGTATTAGAGGGGTAGCACTGTCCTGGTTAAGAAGTTACTTAAAGAATAGATATCAGTTTGTATGTGTTAACAACAAAAACTCAGAGCTACTGAAGGTCACCTGTGGAGTCCCACAGGGTTCAGTTTTGGGACCATTATTATTCAATATGTATATAAATGATATATGTAAAGTTTCAGAAAAAATGGACTTAATATTGTTTGCTGATGACACTAACCTGCTATGCAGTGGAAACAATTTGGAACAACTTCTGGATACACTCGGAAAGGAATTAGGAAAGCTGAAACTGTGGTTTGATTCAAACAAATTAACGCTCAATTTAAGCAAGACAAAATTTATAGTCTTTAACAACCATCACAACTACCCAGTACCCAAACTCAGTGTAAATGGTGTAGAGATTGAAAGGGTATCCGAAACTAAATTCCTTGGAGTAATAATTGATAACAAACTGTGTTGGAAGCCACATATTAATTATATAAAAGGTAAAGTATCCAAATCAATTGCAATATTACACAGAGTGAAAAATTTGCTGAATCAACCCACACTATACACCTTGTATCATTCATTAATACTCCCATACATGACATATTGTAATGAAGTATGGGGAAATACATATAAAACAAACATATATCCACTCTTTATGCTTCAAAAGAGAGCTATTAGAATAATCAACAAAGCAGCTTACAGGGAACCAACAAACCCACTTTTTCTTAAACAAAAAACTCTCAAGTTGAAAGATCTGATTGACTTTAAAACCGCAATAATAATGTTCAAAGTGAAGAATCTATTACTGCCCGCAAATATCCAAAAGTTGTTCCAAACAAGGGAGAAACGATATCACTTCAGAGGAACATGTATATTTCAAAAGCCTACAGTGAGAACAACTACCAAGCAACACTGTATTTCAGTGCAAGGAGTCAGATTATGGAACGATTATGGACCTGAATTAAAATCATGTACAAAGCTTGGACAATTTAAACAAAAACTAAAGGAAGAAATACTCCAAACATATTTACAAGACGACATGTAAACTCACATAAGGATTGACATTTCCAGCCTGTGTTGTGTTATAGCTTAGTTTTTCTTTTTTCTCTGTGACACTATGTCTTAGATTTGTTTTTGAATAGTAACCGCTTAACTTAGACTAGCTCAGTTTTCTTTTTCTCTCAGTCATATTTTGTTTTAGCCTTGCTTTAAATTGTAATCGCTCTTGTCTTGTTTTCTCTTTTTTCTCCTTTGAATTCTTGGATGGAATATGGGTGGGCAATATAAGCTGCGGCTTCAGCCATCACCCATTTCGGATAACTCACGTGGAATTGTATAGTAGAAGGAGTCTTTGTCTAATTTGACCTTGTTGTTATATTATACAGTTTCTTTTAACCTGTAATGTACTATCCGAAATAAATAAATTCATTCATTCATTCATTCATTCATATCATGCTGTACACCTGACAACATCCGGTCTGTGTCGCCCCCTAGTGGCTCCACATATGTAATGCCTAGATTACACCACACCTTGCATGGCAGTGACTCCTCTGATTCTAGCTGTGATTAACATTGGAGATCAGAGAAACGTCATTTTGTTCTGCTGTACATGATTGGCTGTTGTTATGTCTGTCAATAAGCACTGGACAGGAGTCTTCTTCATGCAGCCAACAACTCAACTTTATTCCTGAACTTGAGGTTTATATACAGAGTGGGCCGTGCCCGCCTGACGTCACCCTGTGGGTGGGCACGGCTTCACCTACACACACATTGTCACACACAACAGCTGGATGGACTGAATGACAATAAAGTTGGCTTCTTCTTCTTTTTCTCTGTTCTGGTTTGTTTTATTGAATATAAATAAAGCTGAGTTATTAAAAAGGCTAACCACGGTAACATCCGGTCACGTGATCGGATGTTTTACAAAATCTTATTAACAGCACGCTACATTTTTCTGTGATAACTTCATTTCGACCTAATAACGCAGTGTTAAATGGTTCCAGAAAAACGTATAAATCAAAAGACAGTTTTTTTTGTATGTGTAGAAATACGTCATTAATGAGACGTCATTTGACGTTGGCATTCCTCCATTCAAGATGGCGACGAGATCAGAGGAGCTTTGAGGCCTGAACCGAGACTTTCTGGTAAAACTGTTTAAAAGACTTTTGTTGGTTACCAACAGATGTGAGAAATATTTGTGAGACGACAGCTAAGCTGACCCGGAGAAGGTTCTGGTTCCGTTTCTGCTTTCAAAGAGGATTTAAAACAACGGTGAAGCAAGCTAAAACCAGCTAGCTTAACTAAAGAAAAAGCTTAAACAGAAATTTGTCGATAAGCCATGGTTAGCCAAAGGATTACAAAAGAAAAATTCATTATATAAAGCTTTTCAAAAGAAAATGACAAAAGAAGCAGAGCAGCGGTATAAAACATACAAAAATAAGTTAACATATATAATGAGATGCAGTAAAAGAGACTATTACAGTAAAGAACTGGAGAAAAACATAATATTAAAAATACATGGACAATACTTAACAATAATCTTGGAAATAAAAACAGAAATACAAGCTACCCAACCAATCTTTGGAAAAAAAAAAAAAAAACTACTCAGAGTGTGAATGCAGTCTCACCTGCAGATGAATTTAATAAATTTTTTTGTTAACATTGGGCCTAATTTGGCTTGAGAAATGCCTATTACGGCACCTACAGGTGATACAATAAGCAAAAACACTGCTATAAAAGACTCCATTTTCATAAAGAACACAGACGAGAGAGAGGTCAGTAAATTGTTAAATCGTTTAAAAGTAAAACATCTATGAACTGTGATGGTATTGACATGCTCTTAGTCAAAACTATTATTGAATGCTTAGTGAAACCACTGACGTATATCTGTAACCTGTCTCTCCAAACAGGTATATTTCCCAATGCAATGAAAATAGCTAAAGTAATTCTGATACACAAGACGGGTGACAGAGGGGAATTTTCAAACTATAGACAAATTTCACTATTGCCACAATTTTACAAGATACTTGAAAAAATATTCTGTGAGAGAAATGACAACTTCATAATGAAGAATAATTTATTGTGTGAGCAGCAATATGGGTTCAGACACAAGAGGACAACTGCATTTGCTCTAATGGAATTTATAGAAAAAATATCAACTGCCGTTGAAAATAAAGAGTATTCAGTTGGGGTATTCCTGGATCTTAAAAAAGCATTTGATACAGTGGATCATAAATTATTGTTAAAGAAACTACAAAATTATGGTATTAGGGGGGTAGCACTGTCTTGGTTACGTATGTAGTTACTTAAAGAACAGATATCAGGATGTATGTGTTGGTAGCAAAAACTCACAGTTACTGAAGGTTACTTGTGGAGTCCCACAGGGTTCAGTTTTGGGGCCATTGTTATTCAATACGTATATAAATGATATATGTAAAGTTTCGGAAAAAAAGGATTTAATATTGTTTGCCGATGACACTAATTTATTATGCAGTGGAAGCAATTTGGAACAACTTTTGGATACACTTGGAAAGGAATTAGGAAAGCATAAACTGTGGTTTGATTTAAACAAATTAACGCTCAATTTAAGTAAAACAAAATTTATAATTTTAACAATCATCACAACAACTTAGTATCTAAACTCAGTGTAAATGGTGTAGAGATTGAAAGTGTATCCGAAACTAAATTTCTTGGATTAATAATTGATAATAAACTGTGTTGGAAGTCACATATTAGTTATATTAAAGGTAAAATATCCAAATCAATTGCAATACTACACAGAGTGAAATATTTGCTGTATCAACCCACACTGTATACTTTGTCCATCCATCCATCCATCTTCTACCGCTTTTCCGGAGGTCCGGGTCGCGGAGGCAGCAGTTCAAGCAGAGAAGCCCAGACTTCCCTCTCCCCAGCCACCTGCTCCAGCTCTTCAGAGGGGATACCAAGGCGTTCCCAGACCAGCTGGGAGACATAGTCTCTCCACCAAGTCCTGGGTCTGCCCCGGGTTCTCCTCCCAGTGGGACGTGCCTGAAACACCTCAAGTGGGAGGCGTCCAGGAGGCATCCTGATCAGATGCCCATACCACCTCAACTGACTCCTTTCAATGTGGAGGAGCAGCGGTTCTACTCTGAGCCTCTCCCGGATGACTGAGCTCCTCACCCTATCTCTGATGGTGAGTCCAGCAATCCTACGGAGAAAGCTCATTTCAGCCGCTTGTATCCGCGATCTCGTTCTTTCGGTCATTACCCAAAGCTCGTGACCATAGGTGAGAGTAAGAACGTAGATTGACTGGTAAATCGACAGCTTTGCCTTAGAACTAAGCTCCCTCTTCACCACAACAGACCGGTACAACGTCCGCATCACTGCAGATGCTGCTCCAATCCGTCTGTCGATCTCTCGCTCCATTTTCCCCTCACTTGTGAACAAGACCCCAAGATACTTAAACTCCTCCACTTGGGGCAGGAGCCTGTCCCCAACCCGGAGAGGACAATCCACCTTTTTCCGGCTGAGGACCATGGACTCGGACTTGGAGGTGCTGATTCTCATCCCAGCCGCTTCACACTCAGCGGCAAACCGTCCCAGCAAGAGCTGTAGGTCATTGCTGGATGAAGCCAACAGGACAACATCATCTGCAAACAACAGAGATGAGATCCTGTGGTCACCAAGCATGACACCCTCCATTCCCTGGCTGCGCCTAGAAATCCTGTCCATAAAAATTATGAACAGGATCGGTGACAAAGGGCAGCCCTGGCGGAGTCCAACTCTCACTGGGAATGACTCCGACCGAGTGTTGGCAATACGAACTAAACTCTCACAACGGTCGTACAGAGACCGAATAGCTCGTAACAACAAGCCCGATACCCCATACTCCCGAAGCACCCCCCACAAAAATCCACAAGGGACGCGGTCAAATGCCTTCTCCAAGTCCACAAAACACATGTAAACTGGTTGGGCAAACTCCCACGAACCCTCAAGAATTCTCGAGAGGGTAAAGAGCTGGTCCGATGTGCCACGGCCAGGACGAAAACCACATTGCTCCTCCTGAATCCGAGGTTCGACCAACAGCCGGACTCTCCTCTCCAGTACCTTGGCATAGACCTTCCCAGGGAGGCTGAGGAGTGTGATCCCTCTAAAGTTGGAGCACACCCTCCGGTCCCCTTTTTTGAAGAGAGGAACCACCACCCCGGTTTGCCATGCCAAAGGCACTGCCCCCGACCTCCACGCAATGTTGCAGAGGCGTGTCAACCATGACAACCCAACAACATCCAGGGCCTTGAGGTACTCGGGGCGAATCTCGTCCACCCCCGGGGCCCGGCCACCAAGGAGATTTTTAACCACCTTGGCGACCTCAGCCCCTGTGATAGGCGAGTCATCCCCCTCGTCCCCAAACCCTGCTTCCTCTGTGGAAGGCGTATCAGTGGGATTGAGGAGATCCTCGAAGTATTCCTTCCACCGCCCGACGATATCCCCAGTTGAAGTCAACAGTGTCCCATCCGCACCATACACAGTGTGGACGGGGAGCTGCTTTCCCCTCCTGAGCCGCCGAACAGTTTGCCAGAATCTCTTTGAAGCCGACCGAAAGTCTTGTTCCATGGCCTCACCGAACTCCTCCCATACCCGGGTTTTTGCTTCAGCAACCACCTGAGCTGCACTCCGCTTGGCCTGCCGGTACACCTCAGCTGCTTCGGGGGTCCCACAAGCCAACCAAGCTTGATAGGACTCCTTCTTCAGCTTAATGGCCCCCCTCACCACTGGTGTCCACCACTTGGTTCGGGGGTTGCCACCACGAGATGCACCGACCACCTTGCGGCCGCAGCTCTGGGCCGCCGCTTCAACAACAGAGGTGGAGAACATGGCCCATTCAGACTCCATGTCTCCAGACTCCCTCGGAATGTGGTTGAAGTTCTTCCGGAGGTGGGAGTTGAAGACCTCCCGGACAGGGGCCTCAGCCAGACGCTCCCAGCACACCCTCATTATACGTTTGGGTCTACCAGGTCTGAATGGCTTCCTCCCCTGCCATCGGATCCAACTCACCACCAGGTGGTGATCAGTTGACAGCTCTGCACCTCTCTTTACTCGGGTGTCCAAGACATACGGTCTGTCATGGCTGTTATACTTTGTATCATTCATTAATGCTCCCATACATGACATACAGTGGGGAAAAAAAAATATTTAGTCAGCCACCAATTGTGCAAGTTCTCCCACTTTAAAGATGAGAGAGGTCTCCAATTTTCATCATAGGTATACCTCAACTATGAGAGACAAAATGAGGAAAAAAAAATCCAGAAAATCACATTGAAGGATTTTTAATGAATTAATTGGTAAATTCCTTGGTAAAATAAGTATGTGGTCACCTACAAACAAGCAAGATTTCTGGCTCTCACAGATCTGTAACAACTTCTTTAAGAGGCTCCTCTGTCCTCCACTCGTTACCTGTATTAATTGCATCTGTTTGAACTCGTTATCAGTATAAAAGACACCTGTCCACAACCTCAAACAGTCAGACTCCAAACTCCACTATGGCCAAGACCAAAGAGCTGTCAAAGGACACCAGAAACAAAATTGTAGACCTGCACCAGGCTGGGAAGACTGAATCTGCAATAGGTAAGCAGCTTAGTGTGAAGAAATCAACTGTGGGAGCAATTATTAGAAAATGGAAGACATACAAGACCACTAATAATCTCCCTCGATCTGGGGCTCCACGCAAGATGTCACCCCGTGGGGTCAAAATGATCACGAGAAAGGTGAGCAAAAATCCCAGAACCACACGGGGGGACCTAGTGAATGACCTGCAGAGAGCAGGGACCAAAGTAACAAAGGCTACCATCAGTAACGCACTATGCCGCCAGGGACTCAAATCCTGCAGTGCCAGACGTGTCCCCCCTGCTTAAGCCAGTACATGTCCAGGCCCATTTGAAGTTTGCTAGAGAGCATTTGGATGATCCAGAAGAGGATTGGGAGAATGTCATATGGTCAGATGAAACCAAAATTAAGCGCGAAGAAGGAGGACAACAACAAGATCTACTTTTAAACATGCAGGAGAACAACGAGAATCTTGTGTAAAACTGCTGGAAAGACTTTCCCGGTCACCAAGAAGTGTAAAAGAATATCTATTTACACACACATATACGACAGAAACCCCTCCAATTGATTGATCTAAGATGGCTGCCACCGGAGTGAGGAGTGGTTTGATGGGCTCCACTTCTAGCCACTTTCTGCTTATCTACTTCTTCTTCTTATTGTCTTTGTGTGTCTGGACCTGCAACAAGAAGGGTTTTCCGGCCAACTCAACTAAAGGTGAAGCTAAAAAGTTTTATTTATATGGATATGGACATGGTCATTTCACCCTGTACTCTATCTGGTCTTCAAAAGCCCTGAGAAAAAGCTTCCAAAACAAGGCAAACATGGCTGTTAAGCAAATATCACAATATGGCAGAGGCTATACAGTTAAAGTACTGTTAGTACTGCTACTTCTGGCAGGGGATATTCACCTTAACCCTGGACCTGCCACTATTAAACAGCAGACCACTGAGTTAGCACAAACATCTGAGCCGGTGGATTGGTTGTTGCTATCTACAGCCCGGCTAACATCTGAACCAGCTGATCGCCCGCTGCTATCAACGACCCTACTAACATCTGAACCGGCTGGTCGCCCGCTGCTATCAACGGCCCTGCAAACATCTGAACCGGCTGGTCGCCCGCTGCTATCAACGGCCCTGCTAACATCTGAACCGGCTGGTCGCCCGCTGCCGTCAACGGCCATGCTAACATCTGAATCGGCTGGTCGCCTGCTGCTATCAACAGCCATGCTAACATCTGAACTGGCTGGTCGCCTGCTGCTATCAAAGGCAATGCTAACATCTGAATCGGCTGATCGCCCGCTGCTATCAGCGGCCATGCTAACATCTGAACCGGCTGATCTCCCGCTGCTATCAACGGCCATGCTAACATCTGAACCGGCTGATCGCCCGCTGCTATCAATGGCCTGGCTAACATCTGAACCGGCTGATCGCCCGCTGCTATCAACGGCCTGGCTAACATCTGAACCGGCTGATCGCCCGCTGCTATCAACGGCCTGGCTAACATCTGAACCGGCTGATCGCCCGCTGCTATCAACGGCCTGGCTAACATCTGAACCGGCTGATCGCCCGCTGCTATCAACGGCCTGGCTAACATCTGAACCGGCTGATCGCCCGCTGCTATCAACGGCCTGGCTAACATCTGAACCGGCTGATCGCCCGCTGCTATCAACGGCCTGGCTAACATCTGAACCGGCTGATCGCCCGCTGCTATCAACGGCCTGGCTAACATCTGAACCGGCTGATCGCCCGCTGCTATCAACGGCCTGGCTAACATCTGAACCGGCTGATCGCCCGCTGCTATCAACGGCCTGGCTAACATCTGAACCGGCTGATCGCCCGCTGCTATCAACGGCCTGGCTAACATCTGAACCGGCTGATCGCCCGCTGCTATCAACGGCCTGGCTAACATCTGAACCGGCTGATCGCCCGCTGCTATCAACGGCCTGGCTAACATCTGAACCGGCTGATCGCCCGCTGCTATCAACGGCCTGGCTAACATCTGAACCGGCTGATCGCCCGCTGCTATCAACGGCCTGGCTAACATCTGAACCGGCTGATCGCCCGCTGCTATCAACGGCCTGGCTAACATCTGAACCGGCTGATCGCCCGCTGCTATCAACGGCCTGGCTAACATCTGAACCGGCTGATCGCCCGCTGCTATCAACGGCCTGGCTAACATCTGAACCGGCTGATCGCCCGCTGCTATCAACGGCCTGGCTAACATCTGAACCGGCTGATCGCCCGCTGCTATCAACGGCCTGGCTAACATCTGAACCGGCTGATCGCCCGCTACTGCCAACGGCCCTGCTAACATCTGAACTGGTGGAGCAGCATAATGCTGGTCTTCGCCCCAGTACACCTGGTCATAGCGAGTCGGGTGAGTCGAATTGCACTGAACAGACTCACATATCTGATCCTGCTGTAAACAGCTGCGCCACGTCCAAACTTTTGGAAACAGGAGCGGTTAAACAAAATGCAAATGAGGCGAGATCCGAAAATGGAGCTGTACAAAAGCAAAAACATTTATTTTTCCAAACTGTTAATCATGCACGAGTTCTTTGGGACACAAAGGCTAAACCAAAGGGGATCCTCGGCGTATATTTAAACATACGGAGCATAATCCCCAAAAGAGATGAGATTTCGGTGTTGCCGTTGGACTCAAATCTGGACTATCTTTGTCTTTCAGAAAGCTGGCTACACAGGAACATAGACACTAATATGATCGATATTGTGGGCTATCAGTGTTTTAGAAAAGACAGGCAGGTAGGGAGGGGAGGAGGTGTTTTAATTTACATCAAAGAGAAATTTAAATGTCAATTGGTTGATTTGAATACTTCACTTGAATGTTTAGCTGTTAATGTATGTCTGTCATCGGTAATGAATTTCAACATTGCAGTATTGTACAACCCACTGTCACACAATTCTTCTTTTTATAATGAATTACGTGATCTGGTTAACAACTTGAGAGGAGCAGAGAAACAATATTTTATGGTGACTTTAATATTAACTGGTCTGATAAAAAGGACAAACAGAAACTGAAAAGCCTCATGACTAAATTTAATTACCAACAAATGATCAAAGGACCCACCAGGATAACCAAACAATCTAGAACACTTATTGACATGGTATTTTTAGATTAGATTAGATTCAACTTTATTGTCATTACACATGTATGAATACAAGGTAACGAAACACAGTTTAGCATCCAATCAGAAGTGCAAAGGACAGCAGTGCAGTATATATAGGGATGAGAATCTTCCTCGGATCCGAGGAATTCCTCGGATTTGATCATGTCTAGGGTCATTCTCGTGAATCGTCTACATTCGAGGAGAAAATTTTAGGGGGGGGGGGGTCTGGCGGCGAGTCGTATTTTCGATCGGCTGTGAAAATCCACCGCGCAAAACGCGCTACCCAGCGAGATCAGTAATGTAATGTAACAAGGCCACTGATAGGCTGATACTTATTGAAGCAACCAATCGGCGATTTGGTTAGATTTCTTTTGTCATATCTGGATAACACGCGGAGTGAAATGCAAGTGGCGGACAGTTCAATCAACTGCGTTTTCCTGATTTCGTCAAAATGGTGAACCTAAAACTCACGAAAGAGAACAAAGCAAGAATTTTAGAAATCGACAAAGGAATAAAAGAACAAGTTTCGTTGGGAATGGCTTGAAAAAACCGTGTCAATGACGGTAAAGATCGGTAAAAATACTGAAGTTGTGGTTGAAAAAAATGGCCGACTTCATAGCGAAATGCGAAGTACCAGGGAAAGCCCAGTGTGTTTATTGCAACGATTTCTTGAGTTATGGATCTCGTGGTTATGTTGCCTTTGTTGAGCACTGTTCAAAACAGAAACATCTCAAAATTGTGGCTACAAGGAGATCAAACTACTCACTCGGTGCTGCGTTCAAAACGATCGATGGACACGGTTAAACTCAGATGCCAGTCAGTCAAAGTTCATCACAGCCGGCCCCGATTACAGCAATTAGTGATTGGAAGACACATTCCGAGGTAAGATTTTTTTTTTTTCTTGTTTAAGTAATGTACTTGAGAATTTTCGCGTAATGAATTTGTTATGAAATAGCATGTGTAAGTTGTGATGGCATGCCATCACAACTTACTGCATCACAGCATTACACAATGCTGCTCTTCAACCCTTTGCAGCATCTTCATGGGGTTGGTCTCATTTAAAAGAAAATACTCTGAATTTTTTGGCAAAACAGTCATAATCTCTCTAAGTGCTCCTGCCACTGAGTAACAGGAAAGTTCACCTGGGTGTTTTTTAGATACAGATGCTTGCAAATAACATACAGCTGTCAGATACTGGCTGGAAAACACAACAGAAATGTAGAACCAAGTGTTTTCAAGCTCAGGTCAAAATTTTGTAAAAATACCACAAAAAATGAATATATATTACACAGCTTTTTTCTGAGGTTGTAACAAGGCTGTGTCTGTACTGGAAGGCCGGAAATGCAGCTTTTTTTTTTTTTTTTTTTTTTTCAGTGCGCACTGAGATGCAGAGACGTGACCGCCCGCTGAATTCACAAGAGTTCAAGGGGTTAAAATATACTGATATGCAACTTTTTTTATATTCCTAGTAACACTAACAAATGCACACATTAATAAATCAAAATGCTTGCAGAATGTCAGTATATTTTAATAAATGGGTGATGGACTTGGTGATGGAATTTTGTTAATATTTATAATTTATTTTACTTGGTTAAATTATTTTGTCTGTTCTAGAACTATGTAAATGTAATTCTGTGTCAGTTCTAAACATATTAGATAGTAGTAAAATATAATTTAGTATTATTACATCAACATACTATTCAGATATCATAAATTGAATACATATGTACTGTGTTTCACTTTATTTTGTGGTTGAAAAAATGGCCGACTTCATAGCGAAATGCAAAGTACCAGGGAAAGTGACACTGAATCAAAACAGTATTGAACATGATTACACATGTGATGCAGCAGCAGATTAAAAAGATAAACTATAAATGCATTTGTACTTCTAACTTTAAATATAAGACCACATTTGAGCATTCTAAAACACCAGATTTTGTTAGCTTCTGGGGGGCGTTGCCCCACAGACCCCCCACCAAGGCTGCGCCTTGGATCCGGCTTGGGGGCCTGCATCCCCCAAGACCCCCGGCTAAGTTTCCTCTTTTTTTCCAAAACCCCATTCTCATCCCTGTATATACGGTAATTAACAGTATGTGCAATTTAAGCAAATATATGCAGCAGTGCAGAAAGTTAAGAGTACTGTTATGTGCAAATAATGTGCAATAAGTTAGATGGGCAGTTATGTACAGGTGAGGATGGTAAGAGATGATGGTAAGAGAGTCAGCGGGGAACTAAGTTCAATAACGTGACAGCTGTTGGAAAGAAACTGTTCCTAAACCTGCTGGTTCTAGTCCGAAGGCTTCTGAAACGCCTACTGGAGGGGAGAAGCTGGAACAGTCCATGAGCAGGATGGTTGGAGTCCCTAAGAATGCTGCGTGCCCGGCGCAGACATCTTTTTCTGTAGACATCCTCTATAACTGGAAGTGGAGTCCCTGTGATGCGTTGGGCGGTTTTCACCACCCGCTGCAGCGCCTTACGGTCAGCGACAGAGCAGCTCCTATACCAGACTGTGACACAGTTGGTCAGGGTACTCTCTATCACGCAGCGGTAGAAGTTGCCCAGGATGTCAGTTGACAGATGGTTCTTCTTCAGTGTCCTCAAGAAGAAGAGGCGCTGGTGGGCCTTCTTGATCAGGCTGGTGGTGTTAACTGACCAGGACAGGTCCTCTGAGATGTGGGTCCCCAGGAATTTGAAGCTGGGGACACGTTCAGCAGCTATGCCATTGATATGGATGGGGTCATGTGTCTCTCCCCTCTCCTTCCTGTAGTCCACTATGAGCTCCTTGGTTTTGCTGGTGTTAAGGAGCAGGTTATTGTCAGCGCACCAAGTAGCCAAGTGCTCAACCTCTGCCCTGTAATCTGACTCATCGTTGTCTCTGATGAGTCCAATCACCGTGGTGTCATCTGCAAACTTTATGATGGAATTGGATCCATACATAGGCCTGCAGTCATGGGTGAAGAGGGAGTAGAGGAATGGGCTGAGCACACAGCCCTGTGGTCCACCAGTGTTGAGTGTGATGACGGAAGAACAGTTGGGGCCTGACCTAACATGCTGGGGTCTGTTGGTCAGAAATTCCATGATCCAGTTGCAGGTGGAGGTACTAATTCCCAGGTCCCCAAGTTTAGTGAGCAACTTGGAGGGGATAACTGTGTTGAATGCTGAGCTGAAGTCAACAAACAGCATTCTTGCGTAGGTGTTCTTGTCATCCAGGTGTGACAGTACATAGTGCAGCTCTGTGGAAACCACATCCTCTGTACTCCTGTTGCTCCGGTAGGCAAACTGGTGAGGGTCCAGTGTAGGGGGCGGGCATTTTTTGAGCTGTGCCAAGACCAGTCGCTCAAAGCACTTCATGACTATGGGCGTCAGTACCACAGGGCGATAGTCATTTAGGCACGATGGTGTTGAATGTTTCGGCACTGGTACTATTGAAGTGGTCTTGAAGCCTGCTGGTACCACGGCCTGGGCCAGGGACAGGTTGAAGATGTCTGTGAAGACCCCTGCCAGCTGCTCAGCGCATGCCCTCAGCACACGCCCAGGAATGCCGTTAGGGCCAGCAGCCTTACGTACGTTGACATGACTCAGTGCGTTATGGATGTTGGTGTGGGTGAGTGTGAGGTGGTGGAGGTCGTCAGAGGGTGGGAAATTGATGTTCTTTTCGTTATTGTCCTTGCCAAAACGAGCATAGACGTCATTTAGCTCATTGAGAAAGGGCACAGTCATGGCTATAGGTATGGAGTTGCTGGGCTTATAATCAGAGATAGCTTGAATGCCCTGCCACATGCGTCGGGGGTCAGAGTCCCCAAAATGTTCCTCCACCTTCAGCTTATAGCTGTGCTTGGCCTTGTTGATGCCCCTCTTCAGATCTGCCCTGGATGAACTGTAGGCCTGTGCATCACCAGATCTAAAGGCATTGTTGCGTGCCTTTAGCAGAAGCCGCACTTCTCTGTTCATCCACGGCTTCTGATTTGGGTACGTGGTGATCTGTCTTTCCGTGGTGACACTGTCAATAATGATGTTGATATGGTCCAGGACTGAGTGGGTGTAAGAGTCGATGTTTATGTGGGAGCCACAGGTTGCCTGAGAGGTGAACATACTCCAGTCTGTGTTCCTAAACTTCTCCTGGAGTACAGAGTCAACCCCCTCTGGCCACACTTTGATGGTCCTCACTGATGGCTTCACCCGGTTGATGAGCGGTACATACTTGGGGGTATGCAATTGACACCACTTTAAAAGAAGATCGGGCTAGGGGGAGCCCTGGACTCATGGACAATTGGGAATTCATGGGTCTGTGTGATTCGACTGAGATGTGGAAGACATCTCTACTTGTTTGGCTTGATCACAGGATTTCTATTTTGGCTCTGGAGTTCCTGATGTATCAGAAATTAAAGTTGGGAGAGCTGATCAAAGCGGACCCGGCAACGCTCCTTCAACAACAAATTCGACCAGTCGGGGAGTGCACTGATAGCGGCAATGGTGAACTGAATGATGGTTGATTCAGAAGAAAGGTATACATCTGGAGTCGCTGGTGCTCTCCATGGAATGATTTTAAAGCCTGTGTAATTTGAATTGTGAAGCGCAGAACCGCATGAGAGAAGAAAATCCTACACTCTAAGTGTCTGTGCAGATTCGGCCTTGATCGGCGCCCCTGGACAATTCACTCCTCCAGAGTTGAGATAAGCAGATGGGTGAGCTGGCTCTGTCTGGCTTTAACCCAAACAATCGACAATTGCTGTTGTTTCAGCAGACAGAGTTCCAAGGACAGCATTACCATGTGTCTGGACTATATAACACATGACTGAATAATATCTATCCGTTGCCAGAGGGTGCCCTCTGCTGTTCACTAGCAATGACACACCTACACTACACACTGCATACAACATTACATGACTGATACATGTATACTGACTCAAATTCACACATACTGTCTCTCTCAACTCTTGTCATTGTGTGATTTCTATTGTCTGCTAATTGTGTATTAGAGAGTTTTTTTCTTGTAATCACAATTTTGGTCACAAAATGAGCTTTATTTTGATTAACAATGCTTTTTTCTCTCTGCCTATTGTGTTTCCCTCCCCTCCCCCTCCCCCTCTTTACCCCCCACTGTTATGACAGGCGCCTCGTCATGGCTGCCGCGTCATTGGGATGCGCCTTTCGTGCGCGCCCAATGTCAAGTCAAATTCCTCGTATGTTTACTTGTTTACTTGTAAATGTGCTTGGCAATAAATTTCATTCTGATTCTGGTTCTGATTCTGAATTTCATTCTGATTCTGAGTCAACCCCCTCTGGCCACACTTTGATGGTCCTCACTGATGGCTTCACCCGGTTGATGAGCGGTACATACTTGGGGGTAAGGAACAAGGATAAGTGATCAGACTGACCTAGGTGGGGGAGGGGAGTTGCTGTGTAGGCTCCCACAATATTGGTGTAAACATGGTCCAATGTTTTCTCCCCTCTTGTGTGACAGGAGACATGCTGGTAGAATGTATTATTCTAATTCTATGGGAGACATTAAACCCCCCGTGCTCCCACCGGAGGAGGGAGGAGAGTTGGGTACCCGGAGGCACGCAGCGCGATGGCCGAGGTGAGGCCGCGCTTAGGTCGGAGTTCCGCGGCGGTGGGCGCACCGGACCGCCGGCCCCCAGCGAGCTCCATGACGGGCACCCGTCAGCCCCAGGGAGGGACCGCCGAGACGGAGCTGGCTCGGACGGGGGCCGGCGGCGGCCGGGGCACTGCGCCGGCCGGCCCTCCTCCTTTCCTCCCAGCGGAGGGACTGGGACGGAGAGCTGGGCAGAGCCCCGGGAGACTCCCCCCTCCCCTACACGGGGGAGGGGAGAAAGAGACCCTCGGCGGGCGAAGGTTCATAGCGGAGGGCGGTGGGGAGCCCCTCCGGCCCCGGCGGCCGGGCGGCGACTCTCCGCTCCACCGTTAATGATCCTTCCGCAGGTTCACCTACGGAAACCTTGTTACGACTTTTACTTCCTCAAGATAGTAAAGTTTGATCGTCTTCTCAGCGCTCCGCCAGGGCCGTTGCCGACCCCGGCGGGGCCGATCCGAGGACCTCACTAAACCATCCAATCGGTAGTAGCGACGGAATAATTATTGGTATTTTTTGCTAATAAACCAGAACGAATAACCAGAACCTATAATCTTGTAACTGGTCTCTAGGATCATAACATGGTTCTTGCTGTCAGAAAACTTACTAAAAAGCAACTACAGAATTTTGGGGGAGTCGATATTGACAAATCAAATTTTATTATTCCCAAATCAAAAAATGAGGAATTTGAACATTACTTAGAGAATCAAAATTGGGAGCAGCTCATGTCAAAATATAAAGTAGATGATTGTTGTAATTTTATAACTGCAACAATTACAAAGTCTATAGAAAAATTTACAAAGCATATTAAAAGTAGACAACAGAAGATTAACCTACCATGGTTAAATAATGAAATAAGAAAACTTGTGAAGAGGCGAGACTGCATTGAAAACATCATTAACCTCTAAACTACAAAATGATCACCTTGTGTACAAAAGTTTAAGAAATAAAGTGGTACAAGAGCTGCGAAAATCAAAAGTATCTTATTACAATAAACTGATAGATCATGCAAAGGGTAACAACAGTTCCCTATGGAGGCATTTAAATAACTAATAAAAAAATGTTCAGAAGGGGGTAAAGGAACTTAAAATCAATGGCAAGACCATCAGTGACAAGGCTACATTGGCTAATGAATTTAATTCATATTTTGTGGACTCTGTGGAAGACTTAACAAAAAAACTTTGTGCTGCCAAATGTGCTCAACAACACAAAATCAATACTTTCAACAGATTCTTTTCACATCGATGAGGTAAATGAGGAGTTAATTGCTGGTATTGTTAAAACACTGTCAAACTCAAAAACTAATGATATCTACAATATGAGCACTTCCTTTCTCAAAACGCACAGCAAAATATTAATCAAACCACTGACTCATCTCATTAATCTCTCGATTAGGTCTAGTACATTTCCATCTGGTTGGAAAAAAGTTGTCGTCATACCAGTTCATAAATCAGGCAGTAAAGACGATATATGCAATTACCGCCCAATCTCTATTTTACCAGTCCTGTCTAAGGTTCTTGAAAAAGTTGTAGCTACACAGCTGATAGACTATTTACAAGACAGTCAACTTCTTCATCCACATCAATTTGGTTTTAGACCAGGATACTCAACAGAAACAGCAAATTGTTGCCTTATTGAAAATGTCAGACAGTCCTTGGACAGGGGTAATGTGGTAGGGACTGTTTTTCTAGATCTCAAAAAGGCTTTCGATACTGTAAACCACAGTTTGCTTTTATCCAAAGTGGTATCTTTTAACTTCTCTCCAGATACATTAGAATGGTTTGCATCTTGTCTCCAGAATAGAGAACAGTGTGTAAAAGTTCACCAGGATAAATCCTCATTTTTAAACAACCGTATGGGTATCCCACAAGGGCCCATTCTTGGTCCTTTACTTTTCAGCATTTTTATTAATGACTTGCCACTACACTGCTCAGCTGCAATATGTCAACTTTATGCAGGTGATGCAGTTATTTACACAGCTGCCAAGACTCCAGCACAGGCTGCAGATGTACTGTCCACAAGTATGGTTGATGTCCAAGAGTGGCTCTTCCAGAACCATCTATTGCTGAACCTTCAGAAAACAGTTTCAATGTGCTTTTCAATCAAAAAATGTAACCCGCAGCGTTTTAAAGTTAATATACATGATCAAGACATCAGTTTAGTTACAGAATTCAAATACCTTGGCATTGTACTAGATCCTCAATTCAAATTTAATCTTCATATAAAGAAAATTTCAAAAATAGTAAAAAAAAAAAAAATCTGAACTGCTTTAAATTAATTAGATATTACATACCATATGAAGCAGCTGTACTGTATATGCATTCTATGCTTTTTTCTCATATATCATACTGTTTGACAGTCTGGGCTCAAGCAGCCCCTTCCACAATAAGACATATAGGTTCATTATATAATCAAACTCTAAAAATCTTGGACAAAAAGCCCATTAGGTGGCATCACTGTTATATTTTTAAAAAATACAATCTATTGAGTTTTGAGAGTTTCAATGACCTCTGTTTTCTGAAATTAATTTTCAAATGTTTCCATAACTAAGGGCAGTCACATCTGGAACACAATGCCAAATGAAATTAAAATAATAACGGACTTTAAAACATTCACTAAAAAGGTTAAAAACTGGCTGAAAAATAAACAAGAATGTACCCATGTATGAAATGATTGTCTGTAGGGTGAGAGTGAATGAAGGGAAGGAATGAATGTGTTTGTTTATAGTGAGTGACGAAGGGAGGGAGGCCTGAAATAGGCAAATGTGAGTCAGGTTGTTATATTGTGTATTTATAATCTTTATAATCTTTATAATCTTTATAATTGTGTATTTATAATGTATTTATAATCTTTTTTGCATTGATGTATGTGGTTATTGTTTATTCTGTTTCATTTTTTCTTTTTCTTTTCCTTATCCTTTTTTCTTTTTACTTGTTTCTCCTTTCTAAAGCCCATCCAGGGACAAGAGTTGCAAATTAGCTAATAGCTATACACTCTTTGTGCAACACATCAGATTGATTGTCATTTGATTAATTGTCTGTGTTTATTGCACTGTCCCTGTCAAATAAACAAATAATCTAATCTAATCTAAATAGAACTTTTTGGTAAAAACTCAACTTGTCGTGTTTGGAGGAGAAAGAACACCATACCTACTGTGAAGCATGGGGGTGAAAACATCATACTTTGGGGCTGTTTTTCTGCAAAGGGACCAGGACAACTGATCCGTGTAAAGGAAAGAACGAATGGGGCCATGTATCGTGAGATTTTGAGTGAAAACCACCTTCCATCAGCAAGGGCATTGAAGTTGAAACGTGGCTGGGTCTTTCAGCATGACAATGATCCCAAACACACTGCCCGGGCAACAAAGGAGTGGCTTTGTAAGAAGCATTTCAAGGTCCTGGAGTGGCCTAGCCAGTCTCCAGATCTCAACCCCATAGAAAATCTTTGGAGGGAGTTGAAAGTCCGTATTGCCCAGCGACAGCCCCAAAACATCACTGCTCTAGAGGAGATCTGCATGGAGGAATGGGCCAAAATACCAGCAACAGTGTGTGAAAACCTTGTGAAGACTTACAGAAAACGTTTGACCTCTGTCATTGCCAACAAAGGGTATATAACAAAGTATTGAGATGAACTTTTGTTATTAACCAAATACTTATTTTACCGAGGAATTTACCAATTAATTCATTAAAAATCTTTCAGTGTGATTTTCTGGATTTTTTTTCTCATTTTGTCTCTCATAGTTGAGGTATACCTATGATGAAAATTGGAGACCTCTCTCATCTTTTAAGTGGGAGAACTTGCACAATTTGTGGCTGACTAAATACTTTTTTCCCCACTGTATTGTACTGAAGTATGGGGGAATAAATATAAAGCAAACATATATCCAGTCTTTATGCTTCAGAAGAGAACTATTAGAATAATAAACAAAGCTGCTTACAGGGAACCAACAAACCCACTTTTTCTTAAATTAAAAGCTCTCAAGTTGAAAGATCCGGTTGACTTTAAAACTGCAGTAATAATGTTTAAAGTGAAGAATCTATCACTGCCCACAAATATCCAAAAGTTGTTCTAAATAAGGGAGAAACAATATCATTTTAGAGGAACACGTATATTTCAAAAACCTTAAGTGAGAACTACCACCAAGCAACACTGTGTCTCAGTGCAAGGAATCAGACTGTGGAACGCTTTTGGATTTGAATTAAAATGATGTACAACGCTTGGACAATTTAAACAAAAACTAAAGGAAGAAATACTCCAAACATATATACAAGATGACATGTAAAATCATATAAGGATTGTCATATTCAGTCTGTGCTGTGCTGTTGCTTAGGTTTTTTTTGTCACATTTTGTCTTCGCTATGTTCTGAATTGTAATCGCTCTTGTTTTGTTTTTATTTTGAATTCTTGGATGGAATATGGTGGGCAATATAAGCTGCAGCTTCAGCCATCACCCATTTCGGATAACTTATGTTGAACTGTATAATCAGAGGAGTTATTGTCTAATTTGACCTTGTAAGATGTTTTTTTTTCCCTTTGTTGTATTATTTTTTTCCTTTTAATCTTTACTTTTAGTCAATCTGAAATAAAGATTCATTCATTCATTCATCTAGCTTAACTAGCTTAGCCGCTGTGGTGTGGAGGACTGTTTCAGCTGTCCAGCTGTTTTGTATATTAGCTCTGTGGTTCAGCACATGGTTTGGGGTGCGAGTTTGCGGTGAGCACGCGCATGTGTGTCAGTTGAGGTGATGCAGCCTGGAAGACTGCGGCCCAGGAGGTCAGAACACTCACAGGTCGGCTAGGCTGCATCTAAAGCAGGGGGGGTCCAATGATGTGCCATGGAGGGCCAAGACCCTGCAGGTTTTCCCTCCAACCAGTGTCTTCAGCAGCAGATTTCACTGAACTTCTTCCCACTGATTGCTGATGAGTGAAAACACCTGCTGAAGAGACTGGGTAGAAGAGAGAACCTGCAGGGTCTTGGCCCTCCATGGCACATGATTGGACACGCCTGATCTAAAGGCTGATTTATGGCTGCTTTGGTTGGGGTTTACCGTCAAGTTCCCAACTCGCCCCAACCAGTTACAGCCTCCCCATAACCAGCTCGCTCCGTGGCCAACTCGCCCCACAACAATCTCTCCCCAAACTCGCCCCATCAAGTGACGGCCTGTGGTGCTGCACAACGAACGAGTCTACTGCGTGTCCACCAAATGCGTTTATTGTCTACCGAGTGACCTGAGCAGCTTTTTTTCAGCACTGGAAAAGAAGTCTGTGCCCTGTATCCCAGCAACAGCTTGTCACTCACAGCTCAGCACTTCCACTTTTCCACTGCTCAGACTTTCTACTTATTTTTTAATATCACTCTCTAAACATCAATGGACAAGAAACATATTCTAGCATTGGTAGCAGCTCTGGATACAAAATATAATGAGACAGAAAACAGGAGTCTTGAGTCCAAACTGTACCGGTGTCCTATGTCCCGCCTTTCCTTATTCTGATTGGCTGCTTGGAAAGGTCTGACATTGACGAGCTCAGCTGCAGTCTGAAAAGTTGAAATGTTTTCACCTCTGAGCTCTAGTGGTGTGTCATACTGCAACATTTTGTATCAATCCCATACCAAGTAAATCCAGGGCCAGTATCGCCGATACGATACCAATACTATTTAATCATTAAGGTGGAAGCATCATCAAATGACTAAATCTGAATGAATTTTCATAACCTTTAAGTGTGTTGTGATTTTTGCTTTGGATTATTAATTAGTTAAAACCCAGGACAGAATTTGGGCAAAGTTTAGGTTCTGTAAGTACATAGAGCATCACTTTCACAATTAACACAAAAGGCTAATTATATTCAGTCAAATCTGAGCCATATTATATTCAGTCTATTTGTTTCAATTCCAGTAAATGTTTTCATTTAAATAAAATGTTTCACTGTGATAAATGTATTATACCAAGGTCTCAGCATAATTTATACTTTTTGAGTTGGCTAAAGTAACAAATGACCAGTTGCACTTTGAAAATGAATATTAACTAATGCTGAAGATGACTAAAATCTTGCTTCCACCACTAATATCTCCCTGGATATTCTCTGCCACACTGAAAGGCCTCTGCCAGTGATCTCTGCCTCTGAGTCAGGGGTCTGGGTCTGTCGGGGCCAAGGCCTTTCTCTCCTCCTCTCTCCATTTCTGGAGCTCAGCATTGTCTCTTGGAGGATTTTTCATCTGCTTGTATAAATTAGTTGTGTTTCCACTGTATTTCACAGCCTTTCTACAGATTGTACAGCTTGCTGTTGTCTCCTCTGTGCCATTCTTCTGCTCCATCTCTGTGCTGTGTGCGCGCTGCCAGCAGCTGGCGGCTGCTGCTTCTAGCTTGTTCACCTGGCACTGCTGAGTCACGTGATGGTCCAAGACGGAGGAGGAGGGAGCAGGTAAAAGCACCAGAAGAAGAAGAGGAGCAAAGTATAGCTGCTCTGTGCTGTGACGGGAGCGGCAACCCAGACACAGAGTATTGACCAGGTTCCACTGGTATTGATCAATATCACTACCAACGTTGGTATTGATATTATCGATATTTGGATTGATCCACCCACCACTGCTGAGCACCACGACAAAAAGCGGCCACCGCAGAGAGCGTTTCAGCACTGTAGACGCTGGACTATGTAAAGGGATTGTATAATAAAATATTTGTCATAAGGTACAGGAATTATTTATTTTATTTAATTGTGGGTGTGAAAGGGGGTGGAGTTAAACCATCACTTCTACACCCACTAAATTAAATAAAAGCACTCATAAAAGGGGGCACCAGTCACAATGGACAATAATATTAACTTTTAATTTTAATTAATTTTGTACCTTCAATTACTTAATGAATCAGTCTCAACGTTTCAGTGAGTTCTTCTCCTGCCGTGATTAGGAAACATATATATGCGAAAGGAAAACGCTTCAACTTCTCTCATTCACTCTTTTATTAAACTCATTCAGGTTACATGATATGGCATTCAAATGATGGATAAACAGATTCAAATGATAACAGTGTACGATATCACATCCACTGTTATTGGATTCCTGAACATAAAATCCAGCGTTACACCTCTGTAGAACCAAGGAGGAACCAGACTTATGTTTCAATGGTAAATGAAGGCTGAAATGTCTAACAAAACAACGCAATTTTATGGGGAAAATTCATAAGCTAATTATCTAAAAATGACTTCTGAATTAATCTACAAAAATTAAGGGCAGTTACTTAAAAATGACTAAGAGTCTTCCTTCAGTTTATAGCTTTATCTTGTGGCTAAGAGACTAATTGAGCCGTGAAATATGGGCTATATTCAATTGTAATTTAATTGTTCGGACATCACGTTTTAACCCAGCAGATAGGAGAAGTAGGAGTTTCACTTACAAAACAGCTGTAGGTCCACGTTTTAGCGGGTCGGTACCGGCCGAGTTGGGAGTTAGGACGTCGGAGGAAGCGGCTGCTGCGATGCTTCCTCACAGCCGTGGAAGTGTAAACTCAGCTGGGGGCTCTCCAGACAATGGCAGCAGGGGATGGTCTGTCACAGAGCGGCGTGACAAGTCCTTGGAAAAGAGTCCAAATTTGAGGTCTCTTGTAGCGGGATACACTAACTAACTAACTAACTAACCTGCACTTATATAGCGCTTTTCTAGTCACAAAGACCACTCAAAGCGCTTTCATTAATACTAACCCTCTATTCTAAGGGCCTATAGGAAACAAATATCTAGGGACAATTTAGAACAGCCAATTAACCTAACATGCATGTTTTTGGCATGTGGGAGGAAACCGGAGAAATCCCGGAGTAAACCCACGCAACACGGGGAGAACATGCAAACTCCACACAGATCACTGTTGGTCGGGGGCTGGGATCGAACCCACGATCCCACGATCCCCACAATCCCCCGGCCAAGGGTAAACTGTGCTGCCGCAGTGCTAACCACTGCGCCACCGTGCAGCCACCGTGCCACCGTGCAGCCACCGTGCATACACCAAAAAAACTGAAGGAGAAACTTCTCAGTCAGGCGGGTATGAGGCCGGAAAGAGTCCAAAAAACCACACTCTGTTCACTTTAAGCTAGGAAAATTAAAGGTCCACTTTAACGGCGTGAAAAGTCATAAAAAAATTAAAACGAGATAAACATTTACTAGTACAAGAATGGCTTCTGAGGTGAAGAAAAAAGTTTGAGAATTTGATTCTCGGATAAAGTGAGCTCTAAAGAAAGGTGATTTCTCCGCAGTAACCAGAAAAACTAACGCAGGATTTGACAAACTTCACACAGAACAATTTAGATAAAATGAAACTACACAGCACCTTGAAACGGTGGAACAAAATCGTCCCAGACTTATCTAATCTCATTCTGTCTCTTTCTTGTCTGCTTTTTTCTTCCCTAACTTTAACTTCACTTACCTTACATCTGTGTGTTTCTTTTTCTTTCTGCTTGTCTTGTTCTAATTCTGAATCTGTGTTTTTTTCTGAATCTTTTTTATGCAGAGCAGCTTCTACTACTTTTAAATGACCCCGCCTGGTCACAAACTGGTGATGTCGATTGCAAGACTGACCAATCGACTTTATCAAAAGCAGTTTGAAATGGCTGCCATCCAATGTGAGAACATTTCTTTGTTTGAGAGCAGCCAATCAAACGAAGACACCATCCCATGAAATTGCAGAGAAAAATCAACACTCAGTCAGTTCTTATGAAATTAGGTGCTCAATATAAAATCTAACTAAATTAAATGACTTGGCTAATATTTGGTGATCATGCATTTATACCATTACTCTAATATTACATTTGTTTGAATAACACTCATGAACATAACATTTCTTATACATAATTATAATACATGCATTCATATTTAGATCAAAGCTTAATGTAGTACAGCAAACCATGGTTGGTAATAAAAAGGGATGATTTTCAGTGTCCTTAGGATCCAGGGGAGAAGAGGATAAGCTGAAAGAAACTTAATGTTTAGAACAAATTAAAAAGTCATTCTACATACTGAAACACAAGACGTAACAAACTAATAGTTTTTGAATGCAAAAGATGCAATAGACTTACACAATGGTCCCCTCCGGCATACAACTAGGAAAATACCGGTCGCTATGGAGAGTGAGAATATGTATGGGCACATAATCATACCATGTAGGATAACTAAGTAGACGGTTGTGCTGTTTCATCCCATCTAGCAACAATGCTCTGCACTGTGTGTGTTTATATATTTACATATTTATTCCATCTAGCTACAATGCTCCGCACTGGGTGTGTTTATGTTTATATATCTATATATTTATTCCATCTAGCTACATTGCTCCGCACTGTGTTTACATATTCATATATTTATTCCATCCAGCTACAATGCTCTGCACTGTGTGTCTGTGTGTGTGTAT
The DNA here is from genome assembly GCA_020510985.1 of Pholidichthys leucotaenia. Classification (NCBI taxonomy): domain Eukaryota; kingdom Metazoa; phylum Chordata; class Actinopteri; order Cichliformes; family Pholidichthyidae; genus Pholidichthys; species Pholidichthys leucotaenia. Next base: position 22,834,763 of record CM035841.1, read on the forward strand.
ATATACTGTATATTTTATAGTAATATGTACATATGTATATTAGCTGCTCTTGCTTGCTTGTTTTTTTGTTTTTTGTTTTTTTTTTCTTTTTTTCTTGCCTTCTGATTGTTGCTCTGAGTGTTGCTATCCCTGTGCTGTTGCAATCCTGGAATTTCCCCGTTGTGGGACTAATAAAGGCTTATCTTATCTTATCTTACATATTATTCCATCTAGCTACATTGCTCCGCACTGTGTGTTTACATATTCATATATTTATTCCATCCAGCTACAATGCTCTGCACTGTGTGTCTGTGTGTCTGTGTGTGTGTGTGTGTGTGTATATATATATATTTTATAGTAATATGTACATATGTATATTAGCTGCTCTTGCTTGCTTGTTTTTTTTCTTGCCTTCTGATTGTTGCTCTGAGTGTTGCTATCCCTGTGCTGGTGCAATCCTGGAATTTCCCCGTTGTGGGACTAATAAAGGCTTATCTTATTTCGTAGGTATCCGCTAGGAGGTACTGTTGAGCTGTAGATGATTTCTTTTAGGTCCATGGTATCTGGAAGAGATAATCTGGAAAACATCGGGGGTTATAAACCTGTCTGATTAAGCCGTTTGACCCTTTTAAGAGCATTGGTTTCCTGTAAAGGAGGATGTTATCCAAATGCAGTGTTCACGTTGGAGGTCTGGCCTCCCGAGTTTTATGTTCCTTTGAGCCTTTAAAAGCAAATTCTGATCCTTACAATCTCTGCAAGAGGCAACTGTTTACATTGGGGTCCTGGGAAAACATCTTTGGGTCTGGCCTGGATGAGGCCTGGATGAGTCGATATGAAAGCCAGTGATATTCCTGTAGAATGCAGAAAAGTGGTATTCCTGTAGAAGGAATAAAGTGAAATTCCTGTAAAATGGAGAGAAGTGATCTTCTGTCTTGGTTTGAGGAGACGATGATGCTTCAACTACATAGAGAATGGATAGAAAATAGTCACCCACAGCTGAAAAAACGCGCTTGGTGGACACACAGCCTCAGAATCAGAATAAACTTTATTGCCAAGCATGTAAAAAACACACGAGGAACTTGACTTGACATTGGTGTGCATGCGCGCGACACAACAACACGGCAGCCATAATAGGCGCCTCATCAAACAGAGATAGATAAGAAAGGGAGGGGAAGGGAGGGAACGACACAAGGGGGGAGGAGAAAAAAAACTTCGTTATCAAAATACAGCTTATTTTTAAGCAGATTATGATTACAATGAAAAAAAATCTCTCAATAGCACAGAGCAACAACTCAGAATTTCACAATCATGAATCAATGTGTGAGCGGTGTTGAGCAGTGTTGATGATAATAAGAGAGACCCAAGGACCCTTGGCAGAAGATGTTTTGTCTGTCTGGCGCCCAGTCTTATCTGGCGCTGCAGCTGGCTGTCCAAGGCCTTGTGCTCATGATTTTGAAAAAACAGTCTGCAGACAGCCAGGAGGAATTTTCATGGGGAATAATAATGCCAAATAGGACTGATCACAGAGGAGACTTGTATTTCTTCTGTAGATTCAGTACATTAATCCTTCATTGCGCAGCTTTGAATTCGTCGTGGAAAGACCTGAGCGAACCCATGATGTAATCCACCTTACGAGACAGTTCTCCAGTAGTCGCTATCAGGGTCTTCTCCAGTTTCTCAATTTATTGGATGCACCTCGCCTGGCCAGCATTTTGATAGGTTGAATCCATCTTCAGCAATTTACGGTAAACCAAGACAATTCCCGTCCCAATCAGAATTATCCCAATCACCAAGATTACGAAGATAAACAAATCTTCAATATCTTCGATAGAGAGATTAGAGAGACACAGCATTTTCCAATTACCTGTGTCACATAGATAGCCCACTGGAGCCGTTCCAGCGGGGCAGACAGCTTCACCCGGAGCACTTTTCCTTGTTGAAAAAATAGTGTCAATTGTGTTCAAAGCCCAGCTTATTAACTCCATAATTTCTTTTCGGCGGTCGCAGTTAGACGCAGACAGACAACAGCAAGCTGGGATCCAGTAGTAGGAGGGGAGGAAAAAGTCAGCAGGAGAGAAGAAAAAAGCGTCTGCTCTCTTGGGAGGGCGGAAGTGAACAGCAGCTTCATTTTCTGCTGTTTGTTGAAATCTCTGAATATCTGACCGTATTTTTTTTTCTACAAGGGAGGAGAGGTTTTTTCAGTGTTAGTTTTAATAAAATGTATATATTTTCAACTCGCCTATTTTAACCAAACTTTTAATTTCTTTGAAATTTATTTATTTTATTTAGCGAATGCAAAGTCCTTAAGCCAAGCAGTTGCCTCCTGGTTTGCTGTATGGAGGGTGTGTAATCCTCCTTCCAGTCTTTGGAGCGGGCAAGCCTCTATGATGTGTTCCATAGTTTGCTCCTCTCCACATGCGCACAGTGGTCTAGGGCTACTGCCCCATCTGTGAAGGCTGACCAAGCAGGGGCCATGTCCAGTCCTGAAGCGATTGAGTGTAGACCATTGTCTCCTTGGGAGGTTGGTGCCCGGGACCTGTTGGTTGGGGTTTATCACCAGCTGTTTGTTTGGGACTTCCTTGGTTTCCCATTCCTCTTGCCAAGCTGTCTGGATGGTAAAGTCAGCTGGGGGAGGGTTTTTCCAAATCGGCCGTCTGGATGAAAGTCGGGCAGTGGGTGGGGTGTAGATATCTGCATGGATTGGTAAGTGAGGAAAATCTTTAACTTTTTGGAGCATCCTTTGAGTTAATGCTGCTCGCCGGATGTGTGGAGGGGCTATGTTTGACAGTACAGAGAGCCAGGGGAGTGGTGTTGAGCGGATTGTTCCAGTTATAGTTCTCATGGTTGAGTTGAGCTGGGTGTCTACATGGTGTGTGTAAGATGACCTGGACCAGACAGGGGCACAATATTCTGCTACAGAGTATGAAAGGGCCAGTGCTGAGGTGCGCAGGGTGGAGACTGCCGCCCCCCATTTTGCACCAGCGAGCTTGCAGAGCAGGTTGTTTCGTACTTTCACCTTAGCAGCCGTCCCCTTTAGATGTTCCTTGAAGGATAAGGTCCTATCAAGGGTCACTCCAAGATAAGTTGGATTTGGGGCATGCTTAAGCTTGAGTCCGCTCAGGTGGATGTTTAGTTCTCTGGCAGCTTTTGCATTGTGGAGATGAAATACACTGGAGACGGTTTTTGCTGGGCTTGGTTTTAGGCGCCAGATTTTGCAGAACTGGTCCAGTTTAGCAAGATCTTCCGTGAGCACCCGTTCCAGTGGTTCAAAGTCTGGTGCTTGGAATGCCAAACAGATGTCGTCTGCATAGATGAATTTGCGGGATTTTGTAGTAGGCAGGTCGTTTATGTAGAGGTTGAACAGAGTTGGAGCTAGAACTGAGCCTTGTGGGAGTCCGTTTTTCTGCATTCTCCATGCACTTGTGTTCTGACTGAGGTGGACTCTGAACCTTCGGTTGGTCAGCAGGGTTTTTATAATTGCTGTTGCCCAAGCAGGGATCGCCTTTATAAGTTTCAGGAGGAGGCCTTTGTGCCAGACCGTATCATAGGCGGCTGTAAGATCGAGAAACACAGCCCCTGTCTTCAGTCTGCTCTCAAAGCCATTTTCAATGAAGGTGGTTAGGGCCAGTACTTGTTCTCCTGTACTGCGGTCCTTGCGGAAACCTGCTTGATCCACACTTAGAATATCCTCTATTTCTGGGGAAATGCGTTGCAGTATTAGGCGCTCCATGATTTTGTAAGGAACGCTGAGTAGGGAGATTGGGCGGTAGCTTGCTGGTAGTTTGTGGTCTTTGCCAGGTTTTGGGATGGCAATGACCTTTGCTGTCCGCCATTTCTTTGGGATCGAGTTCGTTTGTGTGATCCTTGTGTAGAATTGTGTCAACCAGGTTAGGGCTCGGGGGCCAAGATTCTTCATGAATTCTGGGAAGATGTTATCGTATCCTGCTGCCTTTCCACATTTCAGGCCCTGAAATGTTTGAAATTAAAACATGGCTGGTGAACACCGGAGGAAGTGGATCAAATCAGCTGATCGCTGGAAGCCAGAGCTCAGCTGTTTTCCATGATCACACCTTGCTGTTGGCTGCACCTCCCAGCAAAACCACACTCCATACTATAGTGTTGTTGGTGGGACATGTTATGGTGTTACACGGGTGGTGACGTCGCCCAGGGTATCAGAGGGCTGTGTGGTAGAGGGGCGGTCTCTTGACCACCTCTCTGCCTAGCGGGAGCGTCTGTCTGGATACTGTGAGCATATAATAAAGTCCTGTGTAGTTCACCACTCGCCTCATCATTGGTCTACGTTTTACAGACATAACACGTGCATCATCTTGGTTTTTCACTTTATTGGAAAAAAAACCCCATTTTTATCACCATCAGTTAGCGTGTCTTTGAGCCAGGTGGTGTCGGGCCGCTGCTTCTCCCGGCATGTTCTGTGTTGGATACACTGGTGTACTTTGTCAGATGCCCACCAGGGCGAGTTTGTTGTGGGGTGAGTTGGCCATGGAGCGAGCTGGTTATGGGGTGGCTGTAACTGGCTGGGGCGAGTTGGTTCTGGGGGGACTTGACTGGGTACCTTGGTTGGACTCTCACTTGTGCTGTTTGCCTTGTTCCGTGCTTGAGTGTCATGGGGTTCAGCACAGACGTACTTAGATTTAAGCAATATTACATGAGAGGAAGTTACGGTATCGTGATTATAGTAACTGCGGCTGTGATACGTCTAATGTCCTCCACGTAGTGGAGGTACCATGAAAGACCGGAGATCAAAACGTGGCCATTACGCCAGAAGCTAGCCGATAGCTTGTCGTTAGCATGCTAGCAATTTCTTCGGCACACTTCACTCACTTTTCTTGCCATTTTCAGATGAAACAAAGAGTCCATCACCACAAAAATATTGTGGTTTTACCGTGTTATCCTCGTTTTTGCTTTTTTCCACATTGTCCAGGTCAGCTGATGAAATTCTTGCACACCAGGAGGTTTCCATGGAAACAGCCTGGCTTCTTCCTTTCACCACCTCCTCCTCTTCTGTTGACCATTAATAATTTAACTCAAATGTTTAATTGAGAGAAATGTCCATCGTTTTGCTATATTGCATTAATGCTTTGACTTCCTCTAATTTTTCAACACGTAATACAATATGACAGAATTGGTTAGTCTGTGCAGTTCTAAGTCAAACAGGCTTTTTTTTCATGCGAATATCCAACGTTTTTATGAGCGCCACGTCACCAATTGCGTCAGTGGCTGGAAAACCCCCCGGTCATGTTGTAACGTCATTGACAGAACACAGCACTTGGCTGCTCATTGTACACACAAGATGGAAGCAGTAGAAAACATTGATGATGGTTCCAGCACATGTAGTCTGGAATTGGTTTGTGTTGTCTAATCTTCAGACGATTATAGTTCCAAAGAATGGGATGACAATGAAGAATCTGGGGGCATCAGACCGTATAGGTTTGAGCCGTGCCAAGCGGGCATCGTGTCTAGCGAGTCAGACTCAGAGAGTGACGGTGGAGAGGCACACATGCCCGCTGCAGCAGCAGTGACAAACACACGGCAGGGGAACACCAGTGTTATTCTTTTGTTACAGATATTACAACAAATTATTTGTTCATAAATATAATTTATTTAAACCCGATTTTTCAATAAAATCATAGCAGTGTATTCTCTGTGGCTCAGGCATCGGGTTCATTAAGTATTATATTTTGAGTTCTTGTTGTTTTTGTTTTGTTCATGTGATTTATGTGTGTTTTGAGCCACTTTCAGGTGGGCACTGTCCAACATTTGCTGGTCCGAACACATGCCCCCTCTCTCTTTTACAGTCAGCTGTTCATGGTTTGTGTGCATCATCTGCCGTGTTGTCAGCCAGCCAATATTGCCAACACTATCACAACGTCTTAGCCACTCCATACAGCCGTGGTTCTGTTGCACCCCTTGAAGCGATGCCGGCCCTGGGGCGCAACTGTGGTGAACACGTCTCCTCTCCATGTTTGCTGGGTGATGTCGGCTCCGAACGCCAACTGTAAGTGTTTCTGTTTATTTTTGTGGGTCTTCACCTTTTTGGTAGTTGTTGTCATCAGTCTTATGTTCAATACATGTGCTGTGGTGAATTCTGCACCTAAATCCGTTCATCATGACCCTCTGTGTGCTCTAATGCAGGGCAGGGAGAGGGAGGATGAAATAACGAAGATTTACGTGCAGGGTTCACCACAGCACATTTAATACAGAAAGACAGACTATTCCCAAAAAGGTGAAGACGTACAAGAAACACAAACACACTTACTGATGGCATTCGGGGGCCGGCATCGCCCAGAGAACGAATGAGAGGAGACGTGTTAGCCACAGGTGCGCCCCAGAGCCGACATTGCATCAAGGACATACGAGAACCACGGCGAACATGGAGTGACTAATGTCGTGAGAGTGCTGAAAATACTGGCAGACTAACAGCACAGATGACAATACTATTGACCAGCAGTGCGTGACTGGCAAACGGCCACTAAGTACACGCACTACTGGTGATGGTGTGATGAGAAGCACCTGGGCGCTCACAGAAAGTAGGTCAAAGCTGCGCGTAAATCCATTAATCCTTCCCCTCCTCGTGCGCTCCTCTTGCATAAAAGTGCAAGACTTGATAACAGTTGGAGCTGAAGCGTGTGATGTGGTCTTTCATGGTCTGCTGTTTATCTAAGCTTGCGACACAACGTGAAGGCAGAGCCATAAAATTAAAACAAGAAACCAGAGAAACTGTGAGCTACAAAGCTGCTGTCATTCTAGTCAACAACACCGGTGTCCATTCTGTCGCTGACGTCATGGGGGTGCCTCCCTTCATTTGGTGGGCGGCACCAAAGTCCAGTCAGCAGCTGCGGTTTTTTGATGAGAACTAGTTTATGCAGGCGTGATTGTAAATATTATATTGATCATCGACAATGACTTTTGGGTTTACACAACATGCTAAAAAATGTCAAAATTGTGTCATCAGCCCTTTAAAGTGCCAACCATTAGTCAAAAGTAAATAACGGTTACTAATTTACGGTTACTAGAACACCTTTGAAGTGGAGTGATCCATATCCAGTGGACCTGGAGTGCAGTTATCTGGGATTATCAGAACTCCTGGAATCCCTATTGTCCAATCAAATCGCTCGGTCAGAACTAACTGTTGTATCATATATTTTATTGTATTGATTGTATTTTGTTGAACAAGGTTTTCCCTGTTCTTGTCACACGCAGGCACTGTGTGTCACGCACGTGGGTGGAGCACAGACTTGAAGCTGCTACGTTTTCACTACACGGTGTGGATGGTGGAAGCTCGGACTGTGGGATATGACCAGAGTTTCACGTCACCATTTACAGTAAGTGATCTGATTTGATGTGAACTATATATATAATCTCATGATATACACACGTGGACAAAATTGTTGGTACCCCTCTGTTAACCTCTTACACTTCGGTGTACCGCGGGTGGACACGTTTCTGCGTCCTAGGGCGCACGCTGTGCATCCTAGGAGGCACTGAAAAAAAAAAAAAGCTACATTTCCGTTCTTCCACTACAGACACAGCCGCGAACAGAAAGCCAAAGGAGTGCTTTGATTGGTTTAGATGTGATTGACCTCTCATTCGACTAATAAGAGCCTTGAATTGGGTTTCTGAAACCTTGAAGAACCAATGACTGAAAACCTAGCAAGAAGGACACGCCTACCAACGGCTGCGAATACAGCGAGCCAGTTGAAGCACAGAAGTTCGAAAGCATGCGTCCCTTGCATAAAATCTGTTTTGTGTAAGGCTGGGTGACACACAGGCGTTCGCCAGTCTTTTTTTTTCTTACTACTGTTCTTATTTGTTTTGAAAAATCGTTCGCCAAAACCGCAATCATGGAAGCGCAAAACCGCAATAATGGAATTATGGTTTGACCAGGTCATGTGACCAGAACCACGAGTCCGTAACAAGCGGACGAGCGTCATGTTCGTCTGACAATGAGGAAGAGAAGTTCGCCAGCGACACTGCTGTTGTGGACAGGTAAGTGTTATAAGCTAAATTATTCTTTATCCCTGAAAATTGTAATCAAAAATGACTTTTGACCGATCGGTAAATTACAACTGTGCGTAGTAGACCGCGGCGCACCGTGACCGCGGTGCACCGGGCGATGTCCGTCCTCTGTAGCGGGGGTGGGGTGGGAGTTGTTATCTTCTACATTACAGATATTTTAGTATAATTTTTAGTGCACTGCAGGTTATTTTTTCTTGTAAAAAAGCCACACATTTTTTACGTGGCATGCTTCTTTGTGTGTGGGGGCTTGTTTGTTCATTCATTCATTCATGAATGAATAAACAACACCCCCCCCCCACACACACACACACACACACAGCCCTGAGTGTCACCTTTCATTAGAGCTAAACATCAAGCTTCTATATTGAATCATTCAAAAGTTAGACGTTTTTCCAAACTGTGCCATTTGGCACAATTTGGCACAGTTCAAAAACGCCTGGGAACAACCTGTGAAGAAAGCTGTGTAATGTATTCATTTTTTGTGGTATTGTTACAAAATTTTGACCTCAGCTGGATAACACTTGGTTCTACATTTCTGTTGCATTTTCCAGCCCGGATCTGACAGCTGTGTGTTATTTGCAAGCATTTGTATCCGAAAAAACACCCAGGCGAAATTTATTTTCTTCAAGTTCAGTATGTTTAGATGACTGTTACTCAGTGGCCGGAGCACTTAGAGAGATTATGACTGTTTTGCCAAAAAATTCAAAGTGTTTTCTTTTAAATGAGATCAACCCCATGAAGATGCTGCAGAGGGTTGAAGAACAGCTTTTGATTTACTTTGGGCACGTTATTTTGTGGCGTTTTTAGGGAAATTGACCAGAGTGCAAGGGGTTAATAAAAGAAAAACCCACAATGGTCACAGAAATAACTTGAATCTGACAAAAGTGGTAATAAATAAAAATTCTATGGAAATTAACCAATGAAAATCAGACAATGCTTTTGAATTGTGGTTCAACAGAATTATTTTAAAAAACAAACTCATGAAACAGGCCTGGACAAAAATGATGGTACCCCTAGAAAAGATTGAAAATAATGTGACCATAGGGACATGTTCAACCAAGATGTCCTCTAATTAACATCACAGGTGTCTACAAACTTGTAGTCAGTCATTCGGCCTATTTAAAGGGTGACAAGTAGTCACTGTGCTGTTTGGTGACATGGTGTGTACCACACTAAACATGGACCAGAGGAAGCAAAGGTGAGAGTTGTCTCTGGAGATTAGAAAGAAAATTATAATTAGAAAAAATTAGCCTTTACCTTTTTTTTTTTTTTTGTAACTTTGATTTTTATTCATTTTTCATCATACATATTACATTCATATCACAGTCTCTATATTTAAAAAAAGGAGCTAGAGAACGGAAAAAAAAAACGAAAGGGGGGGGGACAAATGTTGGAGCATCAAGTTTTTAGTTTCCATCTCTTAATTCTTCTGGTTTTTCCAGTGTCTTTGGTTATTCTTTCAATTTCTGTCTCGTTGTTGCACTTTGTAGTGTGTCCATTTCCACCATTTTTTTTCATATTGTCCTTCTTGCATTCTTTGTCGATATGTTAGTTTTTCCATTAAACGTATATCCTCAACAATGTCAGTCCATTGCTCTTGGTCAGGAAGAACTTCTAATCGCCATTTTCTTGTGATTGTTTTTTTACATGCAATCAGCAAGACTTTAACTAGATATCTGTCCTCAGCCTGTATTACATTGTCTCTTTTAAGATCACATAAATACATCAAGTTACAGTTCATTGGTATATTATATCCTAATATCCTCTGTATTGTCACATGTATAGATTTCCAGAATGATGAGATTTTGCAGCATTTCCAAAACATATGTGAGTGGTCTGCATTTGAGCCCCACAGCCCCTCCAGCATATAGATTGGGTATTTGTATGTTTTCTTTGAATCTGTGGTGTAATGAAATAGCAAATCAGGTTTTTCCTTCCAAATTCCCTCCATGTCCTTGAACTTGTTGATGTGTGTTGTGTTTTCCATATTTCTTGCCAGTTTTCTTCTGTTATGTTTAAATTTAGCACTTTCTCCCATTTCTCCTTTATATAGTTACTTGAATGTTTGTTTGCCGTAAGTTTCTGATATAGCTTTGAAATAATTCTTAATTTATTTCCTGCATACGAGCTTAAAATGAATTGTATAATCTCGCTCACATGTGTGTGGAGGTTATGCCTAATCTCTCATCTGCAGATATCTGAAGAATTCAGATTTTTCTAGTTTAAATTTTCTTCTCATGTTTACAAAACTCCCGAAATCTTTTTTTTCTGATATTGCCCCATGCTGGGATTCCCTTGTTCACCAGATTTTTGTATCTCCTATCTTGCTTTGCCGGTTCAAACTGACTGTCAAATGCTACCCATTTCAATAGTTTTATGTCCTCCTTTATATTATACTTTTGTACTATTTTATACCACAGTTCCAAAGTAAATTTAGTGATTGGGTCTATTTGTTTGATTTGCTTATATGCATCCTTATCTCCTATTATGCTTTCAATTCAATTCAATTCAACTTTATTTATATAGCGCCATTTCACAACAACAGTCATCTCATAGCACTATCAACTATAGGGGGAACCCCCACAGTTGCAGAAAGACCCCAGCAATCAGGCGATCCCCTGTGAGCAAGCACTTGGCGACGGTGGAGAGGAAAAACTCCCTTTTAACAGGAAGAAACCTCCAGCAGAACCAGGCTCAGGGAGGGGCAGTCATCTGCTGCGACTGGCTGGGGGGTGAGGGGATAGAGAAGAAGAAAAGAACAGACATGTAGAGAGCAAACAGCACGATGGGGACTCAATCTATGGGAGAGAACAAACAAATGTTAATGACCAGCAAAAAAAATATTTCATTGAGAGTGAGGAAAGGAGTGAGGCCCAGTGCATTACTGGAGGTCCCCCGGCTGACTAAACCTATTAGCAGCATAACTAAGGGAGGGTTCAGAAACACATGATCCCTCCCTAATTGTAGGCTATATCAAAAAGGTAGGTTTTAGCCCTATTCTTAAAAACAGAGATCGAGTCTGACTCCCGAATCCAGATTGGCAGCTGATTCCACAGGAGAGGAGCTTGATAACTGAAGGCTCTGCCTCCCATTGTACTTTTGGAGATTCTAGGTATTACAAGTAATCCTGCATTTTGGGAGCGTAGTGCTCTGTTAGGATAATACGGTAGTATCAGATCTTTTAAAAAAGAAAAAGGAGCCTGATTGTTTAGAGCTTTGTAAGTAAGAAGAAGGTTTTTAAACTTAATTCTAAACTCTATGGGAAGCCAATGAAGGGAGGCCAGAACCGGAGAGATATGATCTCTCTTTCTAGTACCTGTTAAAACTCTTGCTGCAGCATTTTGGATCAGCTGAAGACTTTTTAAAGATGTTTTAGGACAGCCTGATAATAAAGAATTACAATAATCTAATCTCGAGCTAACAAAAGCGTGGATCAGTTTCTCAGCATCACTCTGAGACAAGATGGTCCTAATCCTGGCAATATTACGCAAATGATAGAAGGCAGTCTTAGAAACAAATTAAATATGTGAATTGAAGGACAAATCCTGATCAAAAATAACTCCAAGGTTCCTCACAGAGCTATTAAGAGAAAGAGTAACCGCATCCAAACTGAAAGTTTGATTTGGAAAGGAATTTCTAAGGTTTTTTGGACCAACAAGAATGACTTCAGTCTTATCTGAATTTAATAGCAGGAAATTACAAGTCATCCAAGCTTTGATTTCCTTAAGACAGGCTTCTAACTTGGCTAATTGATTACTATCATCTGGCTTCATTGACAGGTATAATTGTGTGTCATCAGCATAACAATGAAAATGTATACAGTGCTTTCTAATAATGTTGCCTAACGGAAGCATATATAAACTAAAAAGAGTAGGGCCTAGCACAGATCCCTGTGGAACTCCATGACTGAGCTTTGAGTTGAAAGAAAACTCATTATTTACATGAACAAACTGGAACCTATAAGATCTAAACCACTGCAACGAAGTTCCATTAAGTCCAACATAGTGTTCTAATCTATCAAGTAGAATATTATGATCGATAGTATCAAAAGCTGCACTAAGGTCTAAAAGGACAAGTACAGAAACTAGTCCATTATCAGATGCAATGAGGAGGTCGTTAGTGACCTTCGCTAAGGCTGTTTCAGTACTATGATGGATTCTAAACCCAGAGTGAAACTCTTCAAGTAAACCATTTCCCTGCAGGTGATCAAATAATTGCATAGCAACAACTCTTTCTAAGATTTTTGAAATGAAAGGGAGATTAGAGATTGGTCTATAGTTGGCTAAAGCTCCTGGATCTAGCGTTGGCTTTTTGAGTAAGAGTTTAATTACAGCCGTTTTAAAAGCCTGCGGTACATGGCCTAAAGTTAATGAAGAATTGATTATATGAAGAATAAGGCTACCAATAAGTGGGAAGACTTCTTTAAATAACCTGGTAGGAATAGGGTCTAAAAGACAAGTTGAAGGTTTGGATGAGGAAACTATTTTGTCTAACTCACAAAGGTCGATTGGAGTAAACTCATCAAGACAGACATCAATAGAAGGAGTTGTAGTAGTTACAGTATTTAAGTTAACTGTGGGAAGAATCTGATTGATTTTACCTCTGATGGATGAAATTTTATTATTGAAAAAGTTCATAAAGTCCTGACTAGTAAGCTCTAAGGGAATGCTAGGATTGACAGAGTCCTGACTCTTTGTTAACCTGGCTACAGTACTGAAAAGAAACCTGGGATTATTCTTGTTCTCTTCTATTAATGCAGAGTAATAACTCATTCTAGCTTTTCTAAGAGATTTTTTATAAATTAAAAGATGATTTCTCCAAGCTAAATAGATTTCATCTAAATTAGTGGAGCACCATTTTCTTTCTAATCGACGAGTCTTCTGGTTTAAGCTACGAGTTTCTGTGTTGAACCAAGGAGTTAGAAATCTCTGATTAGACTTTTTCTTTTTTAAGGGGGCCACCAAGTCTAGAGTCTGATGCAGAAAAGCTGAAACACTATCCACCATGTTATCATTTACAGAAGGAGCAAGCTGTCTATAGCTTATTTCCGTTGTGTTGACACATGGCATAGCGGAAACAATCTGCATAAATTTGGTAACAGCATCATCTGAGAGGCATCTACTGTAATAATAATTTTCTTTAGGAACCAAATAGTCAGAAATAGTAAAATCAAAGGTTAACAGACAATGGTCTGACAGTACAGGGTTATGAGGAGACACTACCAGATTTTCTATTTCTATGCCATATGTCAGAACAAGGTCCGATGTATGGTGGAGGTAATGAGTAGAATTTCCTACTTTCTGAGAAAACCCAATCGAGTCTAATATTGAATTAAATGCCATATTAAGGCAGTCACTATCTACATCCACATGTATATTAAAGTCCCCTACTATAATTATTCTATCAGATTTCAGCACTAAATCAGCTAAGAAATCAGCAAATTCGGATAAAAATTCTGAGTAGGTTGATGGGGGACGATAAACTATGGCAAATAAAACTGGGTTTAACCTAAAATTGCTAAAGTGCCCAATACTGAGGACCAGGCCCTCAAAGGAATTATAACATGTTTTTTGCTTTACATTAACTAGTAATTTGGAATGGTAAATTGTTGCTACTCCTCCTCCACGACCAGAACTTCTGGGATTTTGACAGTTTAAATAACCAGAGGGAGTTGATTCATTTAAACCAACATAATCCTCTTGCCCAAACCAAGTCTCTGTAAGGGAAATTAAATCAATCTGATGATCAATTAACAGATCATGGACTAGCAGAGACTTGGGAGTTAGAGACCTAATATTTAATAAACCACATTTAATTTTTAAATTATGAGGAGGAACAGAGGCCAATTCATTCAATTTAGAGGCTTTATGGGTTTTTTTGTAACTTAGATTTTTATTCATTTTTCATCATATATATTGCATTCAGATCACAGTCTACATTTAAAAACAAAGGGGCTAGAGTAAGAAAGAAAAAAAAAAAAAAAGGGGGGGGGACAAATGTTGGAGTATCAAGTTTTTAGTTTCCATGTCTTAATTCTTCTGGTTTTTCCAGCGTCTTTGGTTATTCTTTCAATTTCTGTCTCGTTGTTGCACTTTGTAGTGTGTCCATTTCCGCCATTTTTTTTCCCATAGTCCTTCTTGCATTCTTTGTCGATATGTTAGTTTTTCCATCATACGTATGTCCTCAACAATGTCAGTCCATTGCTCTTGGTCAGGAAGAACTTCTGATCGCCATTTTTTTGTGATTGTTTTTTTACATGCAATCAACAAGATTTTAACTAGATATCTGTCCTCAGCCTGTATTACATTGTCTCTTTTAAGATCACATAAGTACATCAGGTTACAGTTCATTGGTATATTATATCCTAATATCCTCTGTATTGTCACATGTATAGATTTCCAGAATGATGAGATTTTGCTGCATTTCCAAAACATATGTGAGTGGTCTGCATTTGAGCCCCACATCCCCTCCAGCATAAAGATTGGGTATTTGTATATTTTCCTTGAATCTGTGGTGTAATGAAAAAGCGAATCAGGTTTTTCCATCCAAATTCCCTCCATGTCCTTGAATTTGTTGATGTGTGTTGTTTTCCATATTTCCTGCCAGCTTTCTTCTGTTATGTTTAAATTGAGCTCTTTCTCCCATTTCTCCTTTATATACTTACTTGAATGATTGTTTGCCATAAGTTTCTGATATAGCTTTGAAATAATTCTTATTTTATTTCCTGTATATGAGCTTAAAATGAATTGTATAATCTCGCTCACATCTGTTTGGAGGTTATGCCTAATCTTCTTCATATAATAGTCTCTCATCTGCAGATATCTGAAGAATTCCGATCTTTCTAGTTTAAATTTTCTCCTGATGTTTACAAAGCTCCCGAGATCTTTTTTTCCGATATTGCCCCATGCTGTGATTCCCTTGTTCACCAGATTTTTGTATCCCCTGTCTTGTTTTGCCGGTTCAAACTGACTGTCAAATGCTACCCATTTCAATAGTTTTATGTCTTCCTTTATATTATACTTTTGTACTATTTTATACCACAGTTCCAAAGTAAATTTAGTGATTGGGTCTATTTGTTTGATTTGCTTATATGCATCTTTATCTCCTATTATGCTTTGTACTGGGAGTCCCTCAATTTCCTTTTCCATTTCTTTCCATTTTGCCTCATATCCCTCGTCGCACCAACATATGATATATCTTATTTGTGCTGAGTAGTAATATTCCTTTAAACTCGGTAGGCCCATGCCTCCTTTCTCTTTTGGTAACTGGAGAGTTTTATATTTCACTCTTGGCTTTTTACCTCCCCAAACAAATCTCGATATCATCCTGTCCCACTTTGAGAACTGGGCATCTGGAATCTTTGTTGGTAGAGCCTGGAAGAGGTAAAGTAATCTAGGTTGTATGCTGATTTTGACTGTCTCAATTTTTGAATTCAGATCCATATTTAAGATTGACCATCTATCAATATCTTTTTTTATTTCTTGTTCCAACCTATCATAGTTTGCTTTATAGTGGTGGCTCAGTTGGTACCGGAGTGGTGGCTCAGTTGGCACCGGAGTGGTGGCTCAGTTGGTAGAGCATCCGCCCCATATCCGGGAGGCAGGGGTTCAAATCCCGGCCGGGTCATGCCAAAGACCATATAAAAGTGGAACTTCCTGCTGTCCAGCTTGGTGCTCAGCAGTAATGGAATGGAGGAGGGAAATTTGTGGCGGCGCCTTGCATGGCAGCGGCCCTCTGATTCTACACTTGGGGTGTGTGTGATTAACACAGTAGATAGGTAAAACACAATCTCGTTCTACTGTACATGATTGGTTGTACAGTTGAATGACAATAAAGGGTGATTAAAAAAAAAAAGATTTTGCTTAGATCTTTAGGTATGTTCACTCCAAGGTATTTTATTTCTTTTTGTTTCCAGTTTAGTTTGATCTTATCAGTTATCTGGTTTAGAGGGTTATAGTGGAATGTCAGTATTTGTGTTTTTGTTATGTTTATCTTGTATCCTGATAATTTTCCAAAATTTTCTATCAAGTTCATCATTTCCATTATTGATTCATCTGGTTGTTCAAGGTAAACTATAATATCGTCTGCAAATAGCCCAATCTTGTCTTCCGCCCCCTTTATTGTTACACCTTTTAATTTCTTCTTTTGTCATATCGCTTGAGCCAGTGGCTCTATGAACAGAGCAAACAAGGTGGGCGATAAGCAGCATCCCTGCCTAGTTAATCTTTGTATATTTACTTTGTCTGTTAAGCTACCGTTTATCTTGATTCTTGCCACAGGTTCTTGATACAGCGTCCTGATGCATTGTACTGATTTTTCGTTAAATCCAAAGCGTTCCAGCACACTATATAGGAATTTCCAGTTAACCCTGTCAAATGCTTTTTCTGCGTCTAAACTCATTATTACTGCGCTTTTCTTTTCTTTATGTATTTGATTAATTATATGTATTGTTCTCCTGATATTGTCATGTGTTTGGCGTCCCTCTATGAAACCAGTTTGATCATCTTCTATCAATTCCGTCAAGAATGTCTTTATTCGTTTACATATAATTGTTGTATATATTTTATAATCCACATTTAATAAAGAGATTGGTCTATAGTTTCCGCATTGTTCTCTATCTTTCCCTGGCTTTAAAATAACTGAAATAATGGCTTCGTTCCATGATGGAGGTATTTTGTTGTTGTTCAACATCCAATTAAATGACTTTAGGAGCTGTGGCGTGAGTTCTTCTATAAACAGTTTATAAAACTCAGAGGGGTATCCATCACTACCTGGTGATTTACCGTTTTTAAGTGACTTAATCACATCTCTAATCTCTTGTGTTATTTCTGCGGTTAGCTTTTCATTTTGTTGATTTCCTATTGATGGCAAGTCCAATGTGCATAGAAATTTTTTTATATCTTTAGTATTTGTTTCTTCAGGTTGCAAGTATAGTTCTTGATAGAAATTATGGAATATTTCTTCGATGTTTTCTGGGTTAACTGTGGTTTTATTTGTGATGGGGTCTTTAATCTTATATACATTATTCATTGTTTGTTGTTTTCTTAACCGTTTTGCCAGCAGTTTTGTGGCTTTTGGTCCCGTTTCATAATATTTTTGCTTTAGATATCTATTTTTCCTTTCAATTTCATCTATTTGTGTTTCTTTTATCTTTATTTTTTCTTCTTTAATTTCTTGATATATTTTTGGGTCATTTGTGCTTTGATGTTTACGTTCTAATTCCCTCAGTCTCTCACATCTTTGTTCATATGCTTCCAGTTTAGACTTATTTGCTTTTCATGTTTCAACAATTAATTTACCTCTTAACACGGCTTTTAGTGCATCCCATAGTATTGTTGGGTCCACTTCTTCATTGTCATTCTCTTGGATATATTCGTTTATGTTTACTTTTATTCTTTCTTTCATTTTATCATCATTTAACAGTCCTACATTAAGTTTCCATGTTGTTTGTCGTTTTCTATTGTTTAAATATATTTCCATGTATATAGGATTATGATCTGATATTTCTGCCCCTCCAATCCAACAATTTCTCACCCTGTGTCTGTCACCTTCATTCATAAGGAAGTAATCTATTCTAGAGTGTACTTTATGGACTGCTGAATAATGTGTATAGTCTTTTTCGAGTGGGTGCAGGTCCCTCCATATGTCTACCATACCCATTTCTGCCAGTGAGGTTCTTATGAACTTTGTTACATGTTTTTTTGTCTTCTTAACACTTGTTGTATCAACTTCATGGTCCATGACAGCATTTAAGTCTCCTCCACAAATTAGGACTCCTTCACTGTGTGTTGCTTTGAGATCAGATGTTGAAAAAAACCCTTGTCACTTTCTGGTGGGGCATAGATGTTCACTAATGTGATCTGCATACCATCTATTCTTCCCTTTATTATTACATACCTGCCTTCTTTATCCTGGATTTCTTGATCACATTCAAATTGTATTTTATTTGAAATTAATATCATAACCCCCCTTTTAGTTCCTCCCTTAAATGAACTGTAGTAGGAGTTCTTATAGCCAAATCTTTTTTTTTTCCACAATATCTTTATTGAACCTTTTTTTTTTTTTAACAAACATGATACAAACAATCAAACACTAACACTAAAGTACTACAAAAAAAAAAAAAAAAAAGATGCACTAAAAACACCAACAACCACCAGCAAAATCAAATCTTCAACAATGCTCCTCTGTTTAGTCTAGACAATCCAATACATAAGTATACATATTATGTTCACCAGTTTGGAATTTACAAGGTCCACACACATCATTCACCTTCTTCTTCAAGAGTTATGTTTAAATTTTTTACATAATCAATAAAAGGTCTCCATATATTCTCAAACACAATTTCCTTTGATTTCAGTATATATGTTATTCTTTCTAATGGAAGGTTTGTTAACATCTGTCTTAACCACTGAGTCACATCTGGTCTGAGTCTTTTTCCATAATAGTGCAATACATTTTTTGGCATTAAGCAAACTGAGGTCTATGAATGTTCTTTCACTTTTATTAAAATTGTGCTTTTCTGGGTACAGACCCAACAAAAACAATTGAGGATTCAATATGATTTGTTTTGAGATTCCATCCATCCATCCATCCATCCATCCATCTTCTACCGCTTTTCCGGAGGTCCGGGTCGCGGAGGCAGCAGTTCAAGCAGAGAAGCCCAGACTTCCCTCTCCCCAGCCACCTGCTCCAGCTCTTCAGAGGGGATACCAAGGCGTTCCCAGACTAGCTGGGAGACATAGTCTCTCCACCGAGTCCTGGGTCTGCCCCGGGGTCTCCTCCCAGTGGGACGTGCCTGAAACACCTCAAGTGGGAGGCGTCCAGGAGGCATCCTAATCAGATGCCCATACCACCTCAACTGACTCCTTTCAATGTGGAGGAGCAGCGGTTCTACTCTGAGCCTCTCCCGGATGACTGAGCTCCTCACCCTATCTCTGAGGGTGAGTCCAGCAATCCTACGGAGAAAGCTCATTTCAGCCGCTTGTATCCGCGATCTCGTTCTTTCGGTCATTACCCAAAGCTCGTGACCATAGGTGAGAGTAGGATCGTAGATTGACTGGTAAATCGACAGCTTTGCCTTAGAACTAAGCTCCCTCTTCACCACAACAGACCGGTACAACGTCCGCATCACTGCAGATGCTGCTCCAATCCGTCTGTCGATCTCTCGCTCCATTTTCCCCTCACTCGTGAACAAGACCCCAAGATACTTAAACTCCTCCACTTGGGGCAGGAGCCTGTCCCCAACCCGGAGAGGACAATCCACCTTTTTCCGGCTGAGGACCATGGACTCGGACTTGGAGGTGCTGATTCTCATCCCAGCCGCTTCACACTCAGCGGCAAACCGTCCCAGCAAGAGCTGTAGGTCATTGCTGGATGAAGCCAACAGGACAACATCATCTGCAAACAACAGAGATGAGATCCTGTGGTCACCAAGCATGACACCCTCCATTCCCTGGCTGCGCCTAGAAATCCTGTCCATAAAAATTATGAACAGGACCGGTGACAAAGGGCAGCCCTGGCGGAGTCCAACTCTCACTGGGAATGACTCCGACCGAGTGTTGGCAATGCGAACTAAACTCTCACAACGGTCGTACAGAGACCGAATAGCTCGTAACAACAAGCCCGATACCCCATACTCCCGAAGCACCCCCCACAAAAATCCACGAGGGACGCGGTCAAATGCCTTCTCCAAGTCCACAAAACACATGTAAACTGGTTGGGCAAACTCCCACGAACCCTCAAGAATTCTCGAGAGGGTAAAGAGCTGGTCCGATGTGCCACGGCCAGGACGAAAACCACATTGCTCCTCCTGAATTCGAGGTTCGACCAACGGCCGGACTCTCCTCTCCAGTACCTTGGCATAGACCTTCCAGGGAGGCTGAGGAGTGTGGATCCCCTCTAAAGTTGGAGCACACCCATCCGGTCCCCTTTTTTGATGAGAGGACCACCACCCCGGTTGCCATGCCAAAGGCACTGCCCCCGACCTCCAGCCCATGTTGCAGAGGCGTGTCAACCCATGACAACCCAACACCT